>OX377618.1:194416446-194596912 GCA_947397865.1 Polietes domitor
AAAATGATTCTAATAATAAACGATCCCCTAGTGGTGGGTATGACTAGATAATGCAAATAATCGATTACAAATCCATTCAATGTTGATGATGAATACATCAAAAAAAGAAAACGTGCTATTCTGTTTATTGCGTGGAAGGACAAAGACAAAACGCATGCTAATTACACCACTGCAATAGTTTAGTTTTAATTTTGATTTCGACTGTAATACTATAAGAGTTTACATTTATTTTTTTGTTAGTTTTATTTCGGTCTGTTATCAACATTTGGTTTGAACTGGGATATTCTGCTGGCTCAAGACCATTTTGCATCTATAGTTTATAGAATGCATATTTATACACAAATGGTATGGTGAAATTTATTACATGACTGCACACTACTACCATCATGATTTTTGGCCTGACAAAGCGTTCGTCAGGTGGCTTCACAGCGATTTTCAACAAAATCCCTGGACTTTTTAAGAAAATGATTCTCACAAACGAATGGGAAACACAACTCACCTTCCGCCCCATTTCCACATTTTTGGTACTGATGGATAATTGTGATTTTTGGAATTAAGGACCGCAATTTTTAATTGTTGGTCCCCAAGAATCTTAATATCCACTGATCTCATCCTCAAATGTTGACAGGTTTTATAGAAAATTGCGGATTTTTGCAAAAAAATCAACTGACGTTATGTAAGGATATCTATCTTTAATGTAAGGATATCTATCTTTTACTACGCTTAAAACTCAAGATCGCATGGACCGATTTCGATGATTCGCACCAAACAAGAAGAATACCCAAATTCCCGAAAATATCCCCGATTTGTATGGAGTGATGTTACGACGCCATCTTCATGATAGAAAAGTTTCTGGACTGTGCTGTCGCAGTGGCAAGGTTAAATTACCACCATTGCCTTTCACACCAGAGCCATTACATTATTTGCTTCATGGTGAAAGACCAGAATCACTTCATTTTCTATCGAACACTCAGGAATATAACGGATGCTTTCAAATGACTTCATTTGGAAGAGATTTTATTGATGAACGCAGATTCAATCCAAGAAGATCGGCGCAGTACATTTTTACGCTACCGTTTGATGATTCCGAGAAACGGAGCGCCAATTTGGCGTGTATTCTCATTTTCCATTTACGAACGCTATCCGACTGTTACTCATTTGACAGTTCATCTGGAGAACGGTCAACGAGTTTATTTCACTGCAGCAAATGCTGTTCAACGTGCTCCAAACCCACTAGCGATAACATTGATAAGTTTCTTCTCGAAAATTTCAACGTCGAAAGCAAGGCGATGTAATTCCAGATCATTCGGATTTGCGTTCTACTGAAGCTCTTGGCCGTATTTTTACAGTTCATCCAAAGAATGATGAATGCTTTTACATGCGACTCATTATTTGAGTCACTTCGAAATATCCATGGTGTAGTGTTGCCAACATTCCGTGCAGCGTGTCATCAGCTCAGTTTGATTGAAAACTGATCGCTGAAGCAACTGTTTCTGCATTCCCAAGTAAAATTTGCGATCATTATTGCCACATGTTTTCCATCATATCCACGTGAATTGTGGGACAAGTACAAGGATGATATGTCAGAAGACATTTTGCATCGAGTTCGTGTCCATTCAGAGAATCCCCATATTGAGATGAATGAAGAGATGCACAACCAGACATGGTTTTAATAGAAGGCTTGTGTTACCTCATGTGCAGCAGTTTGTTAGTCAGGTTAGGACTGCCATTGCCAGATCGTCGATCATACGACCCTTTCGCATTAAGCCATTTGGTTCGAACAATTGGCAAAGAAGAAGGATGTGGATCACTTAAACTGAACAATTCAAAATCAAATCGTTGGTTCACTGCATTCCTTCAAATCTATGGACTGTGTAACAAACGAAGACGAAGCAAGCAACTATCCAACTGAGATTTTGAATTCATTGGATGCCTGGATTGCCACCGCACAATTTACAATTTAAGATTGTTTCAGTTGTCATCATGCTTTGCAATGTCAATCAACCAAAATTATGCAAGGGAATGCGTTTACGGTCACAAAACTTATGAGCAATGTGATTCACGCTAGAATACTAAAAGAATAGTTCAAAGGTGAGGAAGTTCTCATTCCAAGAATCCCAATGACATTCGAGTTTCAGCGAATCCAATTTCCAATTCGTCTCACATTCGCCATGACAATCAATAAATCACATTGAGTGTTTGTGGCCTCAGGCTGGAGAAAATACTTTTTATCACAGAGTGATTCAATGAGGGGAAATACAATTTAAAACTGACACCATCCAGCAAATATTAAAAAAAATCAATTGCAATGGTCAATTGACCACAGATTTTCTCCAATTTGAAATGACGTAGGACAATGCCTGTGAGACGAAGTTCTCAGGGTCCACTATAATGAATAACACTGACGTTCTCTTAATTATGCATATAGTTTTTATCATTTAATAGTTTATAAACTATTCTCATTTTTTTTTCAAATAAATGTGAATTACCTGCACAGATAAATAAATACAATTTGAAGGCAAAACAACGCAACAACGTATCATCCGATGCGGATAATAATTCAACACAAAGTAGTGTATCTATTTCTAGAAACACTTTAAATTGCCAACTTTGAATCAGAAAATACGAACTACTTTGAATAATGTCAAAATTATAATGATAACGAGGTGAACAAAGTATCACATTTTATACATATCGGAGGACCTCGGGTCAGCGACTGTGTCAACATTTTTTGGAATGTCCCTATTGTAATATTGTAAGTTAGACGAAATTATTTCTGAAATTATCATATTTTGGAGAAGAAGGTATGTGTGTTCTTTACTTGTTAAAATTATGATTTTCTCAAATTATATTTTTCAAATTCTAGTTTTCACTCAATTATTAATATTTATAATAAAATACAAAATTGTAAACGGCGATATGAACTAAATAAACGAATTTAACGAATATGAAAAGTGCAAAACAATCATTACTAAGGGTTGTTTTGTTTCTGGCAAAAATTATGTATTTTTTCTGCACTTTGCCCTGAATTTGGATTTTCGTTATCCTTTCTAAAAAAGTGCAAGCTTTAAAAATGGGTTGTATTTTCAGTCCTCTACTTGATCTAGGGGTCACGATGTTGCCTTTCAATTGCACTCTCCAACAGCATTTTGGGAAGTGAGTAGCGACATATTGGGCATATTGAGTAGATCATTTTTGTAGAATAAACATATAGTTCCGCTGTTCTTCGTTTCTTTTTACAGTTGGTCAAAGTTTGCATGTTTTGGTAGAAGAGAGCATCGTACTATGTGAAAATTTTTGTTAGGGTTATAATTGTCACAACTATATTTTTCAACTGGGGTCAGCAAAGACACCAAAGTTGTAAATAAAGCTCTGCACATTTAAATAGCAAAATTACAATCCAACTTAAACCAAAAAATTATGATTAAAATTCGTCAATATTTTTCTGGAAGAGCAATCTTTTTCGACAAAAATAAGATTATTTCTGTAGAGTACGGTAAACAAAAACTAACAAGTAAGGAAAGACTAAAGTCGGGCGGGGCCGACTCTATGATACACACCACTTTCTATCCGAATACAATTCAATTCGGTGACAAAGTGAAAACGGGAAGGTTTTTTGTATCCTGTAAATGTATGTGTTTGACAAAAAATCTTAAATCGGAAAGGACATTTGTATGAGGATATAATGAAATGGCCAAAATCGGTTAAACTTGTGGGAGCAACATTTGTATTTGGGCTATATTTAAATCTGAACTGATCTTACCCACTTTCACCATGATCTTACTCACTTTCACCATAGGTTTGTTTAGTTGGACTATAAGATGTTGTGCCAATTTTAAAGAAAATCGGGTACAAGATGTGGTTTCTAGAGCGGAAAATGTCAAATCGGGAGCGTCATTTGTATCGGGGCTATATCTAAATCTGAACCGATCTTACCCAATTTCTGCATAGGCGTTTCTAGTTAGACTATAAGATGTTGTGCCAAATTTAAAGAAAATCGAGTACAATATGTGGCATTTAAAGCGGAAAAAGTCAAATCTTGAGCGACATTTATATGGGGGCTATATTTAAATCTGAACCGATATTACCCAATTTCAGCATAGGTGTTTCTAGTATGATTATAAGATGTTTTGCCAAATTTAAAGAAAATCGAGTACAATATTTGGTTTCTAGAGCGGAAAATGTCAAATCGGGAGCGTCATTTGTATGGTGGCTATATCTAAATCTGAACCGATCTTACCCAATTTCTGCATAGGTGTTTCTAGTATGATTATAAGATGTTGTGCCAAATTTAAAGAGCGGAAAATGTCAAATCGGGAGCGACATTTGTATGGGGGCTATATCTAAATCTGAACCGATTTGACCTATTTTCACAGTAGATGTTCCTAGTTTAAATATAAGATGTTTTGCTAAATCTGAAGACTATCTGATACAATATGTGGTTTTTAGAGGGGAAAAAGTCAAATCGGGAGCGACATTTGTATGGGAGCTATATATAAATCTGAACCGATCTGACCTATATTCACCATGGGTGTTTCTAGTGGAAATATAAGATGTTTTACCAAATCTGAAGACAATCTGATACAATATGTGGTTTCTAGAGCGGAAAAGGTAAAATCGGGAGCGAAATTTGTATGGGAGCTATATATAAATCTGAACCGATCTAACACATTTTTACCACAGGTGTTTCTAGTTACAATATAAGATGTTTTGCCAATTTTAAAGAAAATCTGTTGTAATATGTGGTATCTAGAGTGAAAAGAGTCAAATCGGGAGTGAAATTCGTATGGGGGCTATATCTAAATCTGAACCGATTTTCTTCAAATTAAATAGCGTTCGTCCTTGTCCCTTCATTGTGCAAAGTTTCATTTAGTTATGTCTACAATTGCGACCTGTATCGTGATTACAAGAATAGTTGGACAGACGGACGGAGGGACATTGCTAAATCGACTCTAAAAGTGATTCTAAGTCGATCGGTATAATTAACAATGGGTCTATCTCGTTTCCTTTTGGGTGTTACAAACAAATTCACAAAGACATAATACTCTCGTGGAGAGTATAAAAATTGGATTTTTATGTAGTCAGTCGCGAAATAAGCTGCAATTGTTGCAAAAATTCAAATTCGCGGTTGAAATTGCAAGTTTCACTAACTGGGTTTCTGAAACATTCTGTCGCAAATATTCCTTATATTGTCAGCAAAAGTATGCCACTATTTTTCACTTTTTTGCAAGAAACTTATCTACATCAGTCTAATTGATCTTGATGGTTCGAACTCTCTTGTTCCACTGTGCATCTCCATCTGTTTTATGCACACAAAAATAATTAACAAAAAATGCTAATACTATAAGTGTAGCAAGTTTCTCTCTTCAATTTGGAGAAAATCTTTGTTGAGTACCGCAGTTTCGGATGATGATGATGCTGACGCTGGCTACGATTTTCCTCCATGTCTCAAGTGCAGATTTACAGAAGCTTTTTTCCGTTGGCTGCCTTTTGTGATTAGTTAGTCATCTCACAAATTAGTTGACCGTCATAACGTTGGATTCATTCACTCATATGGGCTGGTCTGGGCTGGGCTACCAACACTACTGTGTGAATGGCAAACGTTTTTGGCGATTTTAATGATCAAACAAGTGAATAACACAACAAACACATGCCTTGGAGGAATAATTGTGTGTACAAAGGGAACCCAACCAAACTAAATTATTTACGTAGCAGGACACGATGTGTGTACGATGCTCACACGATAAGTGTGGTAAAATGATCACTACTAATAACCATATGTACAAAATCCTATTATAATTATGAAGCAAAAAACTTAAAACTGTTTTGCCGTTTTGGAAAGACACAGCAAGTACTTTGATAAAATGTCAAAGATAATAGTATGCAACAAAAAATAAAAAGTTTGTGTCCGAGGCCGAAAAATGTTTTTGTTGTGTTCATTGAGTCATACTGATTCATAAATTAAAAAAATATATGTATATATTTTCATTTATTTTACTAAAATTCCAATTTTTGTCGAAGGTATGTTAAATATTTGTTTTGTCACAGCCCAACATAGAAACAATGGTTTAGGACAGACTTGCCAGACGATTTTCTTCCTTGTCCCCAAAATAGTCTTGAAAAGAATCCCCAAAGATCACTAAATATAAATATAATTTTAATTTTAAAGAATTCGACCAAAACAAAAACAAATTACGAATGATCTGAGAACATTTTGATCATTATATGTCGTTAACAAGCGCTTTACATAAAACTGCAGTACATTTCGTTCAAAGCAAAGAACTACTGTTCCAATTGATACATACTTTTTTTTTAAACCGCCATACTAAAATTGATACTACAAATTTTAATGAATTTACGTTTGGAGTTTAAATGGGTAAATAAAGAGTAAATTTTGCATGATTTAGGTAATAGCAAGTAAAAAAGGCCGGGCCGAACTTTATATACCCTCCACCATGGATTGCATTCCACAGAGGCTGTCGATATTCGTAGAAGTGCAGTAGTGTTACAGAAAAATATATTTTTTTAATATAGCCAAACCAAATATAGCCTTTTAATTTGCGTGTCTATGCAGTCAGAGGAATGTATACTCCGAATTTCATGACTCTAGCTGCGGTCATTTGTTTGGTACTATTTTTACCCTTTTTTCCATTTTAACCCCAAAAAGTACGAATTTCGAAAAATCGGTGTATTTTTCATTATTTTCATTATTCTAGGTGCAACCGTTTGGTTGGCACCATTTTTATCCCTTTTTTCCAATTTTACCCCTTAAAAGTAAGAATTTCGAAAATATATTTTATATTATGTATCTAGTCAATTAGAGGAACATACACACCGAATTTCGTGTTTCTAGCTGTTGTCGTTTAATATGTACCATTTTTATCCCTTTTGCCCCATTTCACCCTCTACGAATAAAAATCACTTTGTGGTTCACGTTTTTGTTATAGGGGAAAGCGCATACCCAATATCAAGTAAGTACAAGCAGACATGTTGAAAAAATATGCTTAAAAACTTTAAAATATTGAGGGTTATTATGGGTATTTTTGGTTCTTGTGAGGGAAATTTTTTCCCTTTATGCCTATTTCGCCCTCTTGCAATCCCAACCGATCTGCATCCATAAGACACATGTAGGGAAAATTGAAACCTCCTAGCTCATTTCGTGTTTCAACAGATAGACAGACGGACATGGCTATATCGTCTTAGAATTTTACCACGACCCAGAATATATATACTTTCTGGGGTCTCCGATGAATATTTCAAGGTGTTACAAACGGAATGACAAAGTGAATATACCCCCATCCTTAGGTGGAGGGTATACAAAATAATTTTACATTTAATACATTGAATTTTAAATTTTCAATTATTTTTTACTATTGATTTATTAATTTTAGTAAATGTTTAGTTGAACATTTTTGAGTGTGTGTTTCTTTATTATTATATATATTATATTATTTCCTTCATATTTGGTTCATAAAGTAATGTTGGATATTTTTAAATAGTTAATGGTTGATATTTAAAAATATCCAATATCTGCTGTTCAGAGCACATGGAAAACACATCTAGAATGATCTAAGAGTGTTTTGGGAATATGTAATGTACTGATGTAATCATTTTGAAACATGAAGACCAAAATTGAAAATAATTAATTGTTTTTAAAGCGCAATTGTAAACGTAATTGATTGTAAAACGGAATTGACAAATAGGGTTAAAGTACTCCCGAAGACCTTTCAAAGGTATAAAACTTTAAAATCGGTTAAACGGATTGCAAAATACAAGGATTTTAATATACACTCGTCAGCAATATTTTCAATTTTTTTGGAAATTGCAATGTCTATAACTCTGCAAACAAAATTTTAAGATTTTTTGTCTAAGACACGTGTAAAATCTTATTTAAAGAAGAATATTTTCTGAAATCTTCGGGAAAATCGGTTCGATATGGATTTTTTGGCCGGTTTGACATGGAATATATATTGTGTGTTAACCATCTCCAATTTGTTCCAAATTTCACCCGTAATCATATTTAGCTGATATATAAGCATCTACCAAATTTCTACGATGATTCATTCTCTACGAGTAATTCACACTCTACGAGTGGCAAACTCGTTGTATGAAACCGTGACACTGTGCGGCGGCCTCTTGTTCATTTACGAGGAAAAATGACCCAATGATGCCGCTAGCCACAAAATCCACACCAAACATTGACTCGTTGTGGATGCATTGGCTTTTTAATAGTCACGTGTGGATTCTCTGAACTCCATATGTGGCAATATTACTTATTGACATAGCCAACGAGATGGAAATAAGCTTCATCTGAAAACACAAATTCTTCATCTCCTGCCATTGATACTTCAGTTGTTGGACCAATCGAACTTTGTAAGCCGAGGTCCTTATGCTAAAGTCTTCTCAAAGAAGTGCGAAAAATAGTCAGTTCCTGAGAACAACGTTCTTGGATATTCTCAGACACAGCAGCAATGTTTTCGATTGAACACACTAGGTGAGAACATACACGGGTTGGTTTGTCTAATAACGATCCGTTTTCATGAACTCGGTTGACAAATTGACGTATCAACTGAACTGAAAGCCGATCTGTTCTCGAAAATTACTACTTAGGAAGTAAGATTTTAATATTTCCCAATTTTGTTCGAGCCTATAGCGTCCCATTTTGCAAATGTCAAACATAAATCTGAAAATAAGAATAAGAATTAATGTTTTTTTGTTTATTTATTATGAATTACAATACAAAGTAAATTTATATTCTAATTTTGGGTGCAGGGATTGAGCCGGGGTGACTAAGACCATTGTCGCTAGTTATTGCAGCGACAGACCAGAGCCTCTGGTGGGAATCGAACCCACAAGCCCCACGCTGATAGCCGAGCATGCTACCAACTCGACTACCGGGGCGCTCAGAATTAATGTTATTATACCTTTCGAAGTCAATGTAATAGTAGTTCAAATATAAAATATCAAATTGCCCACCCTATGTGTAAGTTTTTGAATTTTGCTTATAAAGATACAATTTTTGATAAAAGAAGACTAAAATTTTATGAGGATGTGTATTTTGGACTTTTGTGGTGTTCGGCCCTTTTACATTTCTGATGGCGATTTATATTTCGTGATGTGCCGTGTGATGACATTTTGGAAAATTTATATGAATTTGGAGCCTTATTATTAAAATGTCAGTGAATACTGAAGTGAATGTGTTCTTAATATGTATGGACATTTCATAAAACAAAATTGTTAAATTAGTGAAACTTGATTTCATAAGATCAAGGAAAGATTTTATAGTATTAAAGAAACAGTTCTTAAATATTATGAAATATGTCATAACTAATAAAATATTTGTGTTATGAAATGTATTCATAAATATAGTGAAGGATTTTATGGTTTTTATGAAATGTTTCATAACTTGCAACTACATTTTTAGTGTGTCGGCTTTACATTGGAAATCTTCCGTGATATTGGAAACTTTCGTATAAATTATTACTATTTATGAAACTTTTTCATAAAATTAATGAAGTTTCTTCATAAAATCTATCAAAATCTTCAAAAATTATATTATGAAAAGTAATGAATTTTTATGACAAAAGTTCTTCGAAGAAGCATAACTGCATTTCACGTTTCTAAGAAATGTTTCATAAATTCTGTGACACTTTTCATTGATTTGTGCTGTTTGTTTGGCGAATTTTTAATAAAAATTTTCACTGATGTTAAGACAAAATCATAAATATTATGAAGATAATTCTATCATTGTACATTTGTAAAAATATATAAGTATAATATAGTCATGAGCCAGAACAATATCCAGTTCAAATCAAATACTAAATATTTTTCAGAGTACTTCAGATCCTCAGTCAATATTTTATTTTTTTTGTCCCTTTAACCATCATAAAACCCCAATAGTTGGGAACAAATCCCCACATCTGGCAAGTCTGGTTTAAGAACAGTCTCCAAAAATTTGTTTTAATCTCCTTTACTAATAGGAACTTTCTGAATAAATATTAATCTAAAATGAACATAACTTCTACATTTGTCCCTAGATTACACAGTGCTACAAAAAAGAAGTGATATTAGTTTTTTGTAGGCATTGTCGAGTAGAACAGGAATCTGGATTTGAAATTTGCCAGACACTTCAAAATCTTATTTGCACTCTTATAAATCTCTGACTTATTTGGTTTTCAACCGATCCACTATGGTCCGAAATCCATATTTTTTTGGCAGAAATTCAAAAAATTTAAATTGAAAATTGCAAATGTGTATATATTTTCTTAATGGCAACACTCCACGCTATCAAGAAGATGTATTGGAGAATACTAGGTGGAAACACCGCAAGCCTGAGAGGCATTTAAAGTTTGCCGTTGAAACAAGAGGGATTAATTCAGGTCTAAAGGAGTTATAGAAAATACTTAAAATTAATAATAATTAATAAAATTAATAGAAAATAAAAAAGTGACTATATTATTAGAATTGAAGGCAAGCGTAAGTAGTTGAAAAATTATATTTTTATTATAACTGTTGTCTTGTCAGTTAAGTGTTGTAATTTTGTGATTCGTAGTGAGCATAACCTATAAATGTCGTGGACCATAAGGACTCAACTTGACTCAAAGTGTAAATGTGAAAGTGTTCGTTTGAGTGTGCAGTTTAAGATGGAATTAATATCTCGTCAGCATTGTTCGGCAAACTCCTACAATTACCACATTATTTTAGTACAATGTTCGAGTAGCCATAGTACATCAATTTTATCAAATCTCTTAATCAGATTTGTGTATGAGACCCATCAACAAATCATTTTAAAGGTATGGTAAGTACCTTTAGAATGGTGTATTCAATGACTTTTCTGTACACATGTAGACATTTTATAATATTTCCTGAAATAATTATTTAAATTGCAGTGTCTAGTATGTTATATATTTTTCTTTGTAATAATGTTCAGAAAAACATTGTTCGTCAAAGCGAAATAAGTTTCATTCTTTTAAGCTTTCATAAAATTTTGTTTTTGGCCACCCTGTACTAATACAGGATGATAATTACGCTGGTTATATATTAAATTTATATGGGAGGTGATAGTGGGCGTGGTCCGATCGGCCCAATTTTATTTTTTAAGTATGTTATGTCTAGCAAATGTGCAAAATTACAAGATTGTATCTTTATTTTTCGACTTTATGCCATAAAAATGGATTTGGGACCAGTGTGCGATCCAAGTCAATTGCTAGAGAGGAAAGTTTGGTGTCAATTTCGAATGACTACAGTGGCCTCAATCCGAAAATTAGATCAAAATTGTCCCAACAATTCGGGATTTTGAGATATTTTAGAAAGCTATGTTTTTCTCAACGTGAAACACTGTTTCAGAAAATTATTAACGTCAACTTAAAGACCAACTGTTTGCCTTCGCAAATATATACAAGTAAATAAAAGAGCTCATTTCATTCGCGAGATATCATCGATTTAAAAATGTGTCATATCTTGAGAAATTCCTCTACTAAAATGTTTCAATTTTCGAATTTCTGTATGGAAAACCTAATCAGCAAGTTTAGTATTTTTGTTATTTTGACCTTAAAAGTAATAAGTTCAAAATATTTCTTTTATGCGTCTAAGTAGTCAGAGCATTTGACACACAATGCTCCAGATGTAAAGGGTTATTGGAGCCATTTTTAGTGGTTTGTTTTTTTTGGTTTTGCTCTGGACCGATTTCGCCAAAGGCAAATGTTAACCCTTATCAACAGACAAATGGTATAATATATTGTTCTAGATCGTCCTAGAATTTTAGGAAGATCTAGAATAAAACGGATCATCAAAAATAAACCTTGGTATTTAATATTTTTTGGCGATCATAAATAACATTCCATAACAATTAATAAAAGCAAAATCATTTAACAAATATGTATATGTATTCCGCAATGATCATACCGCCCACATTTGGTGGAAACTCAGAACCTTTGTACTGGGAGCATAAAAATAAAATTACACAACTTGTGAATGAGATTACCGCAGTTAAAATACGGATTTTATGAATATTATTTACTGCGATTACCTACTCGTACCAGTGCGTCTAGATGTCGGCAATGGTGGTGGTATGTACAAATATGCGATTCCACATTAGAAGATTGTTGATGAAAATTTTATTTTAATTAAAGGATGCGGTTTTGAGTAATTTCGTATCGTGTTCTTTGTGAACAACACACATGCATTAGTGTGTGTGTTTGTATTTAATAAGTCTATCTTTTGAAAAGGTAATGCAGACATACGATGTACATATTGAATCCATATATGTACTCATATTATATAGTGAAAATATTAGTTAATTATAGTGTACTGGCTTGTTACTACTGGCAACATGTAAATACATTAGGATGTCTCACAGATGGATCTCAGGTATCTTGAAAATTAAAGTCGAACGGAATGTTCTGATGTTATTTATGTGTATTCATAGTTGTATTAAAACCAAAAATTAAAAAATATTGCTAAGTACTCTAAATATTAGTGGATATTTTCAGACTTTGTTACGGATTTTTTTCATCTAGGCCTAATGCCTTCAAAAGACAGACAGACCTGGCTAGATCATCTTATAATTTTACCACGATGTAGAATAAATAATAAATAATGTATGGGGCTCCCGATAGATATTTCAAGGTGTTGTAAGTGAAATGACTATCATCCTCCTTGATTATACACCTGATAATTTTCAACTCATTTGAAGACAGTTATGGTAAGAATAAATACTAGTTATTTGTTATCAGTTTTATCCATCTAAGTTTTTGGATAATATTTACTAAATTTCCTTTTGGTGGATATAGATAGATCACCATTTAGCTGAACTCCTTTCGTATGTATCATTTTCTAACCGGTTTCGAACAAAAAAGTTACAACCGCAGAGCCTTTTATATCCTCGATCTCATGTTTCTAGATACGTTTATCGGTTTTCCCTCATCCTCCTTAATTTTGAAATAAGTTCACCATTTTTATCCCTTTTTTGTCCCGCTCATCCCTTATAAGTACAAATTTCGAAAAAATCCTAATCATTTCGAAAATCAAAATAAAAGAATTAAAATTGAACAAGTAAAAACGGCGTTAAGTTCGGCCGGGCCGAACTTTATATACCCTCCACCATGGATTGCATTCCGCAGAGGTTGTCGGTTTTCGTATAAGTGCAGTAATATTACAGGAAAATATAATTTTTTTAATATAGCCAAACCAAAACCAATACAAATATTGAAAAATTAATTTTATAAATAAATATAATATTTTAATTATCTCAAATCACGCTTATAAGGTAATGCTACCAATACGTCAATTCAAAAAATTAATATTCTTATATTTATATTTTCAAAGCCATAAATATTGGTAGATAGTGGGTGCTACAGTTGGTTGTATTTCCATTCTATTTTAATTCCAAAAGTTCAAATTTTGAAAATCCATTATAAGACGTACATAGTGCAAAATAACCTAACTTCATGATTCAACCAATTTTTGCCGTAAAAGAAAAAGTACGAATTTGGAAAAAAACTTATTATTTTGCGTGTCTATGCAGTCAGAGGAATGTATACACCGAATTCCATGATTCCAGCTGCGCCCATTTGGTTGGTACCATTTTTACCCCCTTGACGTTTCTACGCAATTAGAATTTCAGCATTCTAGCTGTAGTCCTTTAGTTGGTACTATTTTTATCCCTCTGTACCATTGTATCCCTTGAAAGTACTAATTTCAAAAAATTCGTATATTTTCCGTGTCTACGCAGTCAGAGGAATGTATACTCCGAATTTTATGACCCTAGCTGCGATCATTTGATTGGTACTATTTTTATCCCTTTTTTCAATTTTACCCCAAAAAGTACGAATTTCGAAAAATCTGTTTATTTTCCGTGTCTACACACTCAGAGGAATGTATACTCCGAATTTCATGACTCTAGCTGCGGTGATTAGATTGGTACTATTTTTATCCCCTTTTTCATTTTTAACTCCAAAAAGTACGAATTTTTAAAAATCCGTGTATTTTACTTATCTATGCAATCAGAGGAATGTATGCACTGAATTTCATTATTCTAGGTACGGCCGTTTGGTTGGTACCATTTTTATCCCTCTATTCCCATTTTACCCCTTAAAAGTACGAATTTGGAAAACATACTTTTATATTATGTATCTACTCAATTAGAGGAATGTACACACCGAATTTCGTGTTTCTAGCTGTTGTCGTTTAATATGTACCATTTGTATCCCTTTTTTGCCCCATTTCACACCCTACAAATAAGAATCACATTATGGTGCACTTTTTGCTATAAGGGGAATGCGAATACCTAAATATCAAGCAAATATAAACAGACATATTCAAAAACAAGTAAAAACGGCGTTAAGTTCGGCCGGGCCGAACTTTATATACCCTCCACCATGGATTGCATTCCACAGAGGTTGACGGTTTTCGTAGAAGTGCAGTAATATTACAGGAAAAAAATAAATTTTGTAATATAGCCAAACCAAAACAAATACAAATATTGAAAAAATAATTTTATAAATAAATATGATATTTTAATTATTTCAAACCATTATTTATTTCAAATCAAAAAGTAAATATTCTTATATTTATATTTTCAAAAAGCTTAAATACAATAAATATTGGAAGATAGTTGGTGCTACAGTTGGTTGTATTTCCATTCTATTTGAATTCCAAAAGTACAAATTTTGAAAATCCATTATCAGACGTACATGTGCAAAATAACCTAACTTCATGATTCAACCAATTTTTGCCATAAAAGGAAAAGTATTTAAAAAAACTTTTTATTTTGCATGTCTATGCAGTCAGAGGAATTTATACACCGAATTCCATGATTCCAGCTGCGCCCATTTGGTAGGTACCATTTTGACCACCTTGACATTTCTACGCAATTAGAATTTCATCATTCTAGCTGTAGTCGTTTAGTTGGTACTATTTTTATCCCTCTGTACCACTGTATCCCTTGAAGGTACGAATTTCGACAAATCCGATTATTTTTCTGTGTCTGCGCAGTCAGAGGAATGTAAGCTCCGAATTGCATGACTCTATCTGCGGTCATTTGGTTGGTACTATTTTTATCCCCTTTTTCCATTTTAAACCCAAAAAGTACGAATTTCGAAAAATTCGTCTATTTTCCGTATCTGTGCAGTCAGAGGAATGTATACTCCGAATTTCATGACTCTAGATGCGGTCATTTGGTTGGTACTATTTTTATCCCCTTTTTTCTTTTTAACCCCAAACAGTACGAATTTCGAAAAATCTGTTTATTTTCCGTGTCTACACAGCCAGAGGAATGTATACTCCGAATTTCATGACTCTAGCAGCGGTCATTTGATTGGTACTATTTTTATCCCCTTTTTTCATTTTTACCCCATTTTGTATCCCTCCGTAACCATTGTATCCCTTGAAAATACGAATTTAAAAAAAAACCTTTTAGTTTTCATGTCTACGTAGTCAAAGGAATGTATACTCCGAATGTCATGACTCTATCTGCGGTCATTTGGTTGGTACTATTTTTATCCCCTTTTTCTATTTTGACCCCAAATAGTACGAATTTCGAAAAATCAGTTTATTTTCCGTGTCTACACAGTCAGAGGAATGTATACTCCAAATTTCATGACTCTAGCAGCGGGCATTTGATTGGTACTATTTTTATCCCCTTTTTTCATTTTAACCCCAAAAAGTACGAATTTTAAAAAATCCGTGTATATTACTTGTCTGTGTAATCGGAGGAATGTATACACCGAATTTCATTATTCTAGGTATAGCCGTTTGGTTGGTACCATTTTTATCCCTCTATTCCCATTTTACCCCTTAAAAGTACGATTTTGGAAAAAAATACTTTTATATTATGTATCTACTCAATTAGGGGAATGTACACACCGAATTTCGTGTTTCTAGCTGTTGCCGTTTAATATGTACCAATTTTATCCCTTTTTTGCCCCATTTCACCCCCTACAAATAAGAAGCACTTTATAGTGCACGTTTTTGTTATAAGGGGAATGCGCATACAAAATATCAAGCAAATACAGATAGACATATTCAAAAAACATACTTAAATACGCTAAAATGTTAGGGATTATTATGGGTATTTTTAGTCCTTGTGAGGGAAAAATTTTTCCCTTTGGGCCGATTTCGCCCCATTTCAATCCCAACCGATCTACGACTATAAGACGCATTTATGGAAAATTTGAACGTTCTATCTCCTTTCGTTTAGATGCTAGCGTGCTTTCAACAGACGGACAGACGGACGGACGGACGGACGGACGGACGGACGGACGGACGGACATGGCTAGATCGTCTTAGAATTTTATGACGATCAAGAATATATATATTTTATAGGGTCTCAGGTCGATATTTCAAGGTGTTACAAACGGAATGACAAAGTTAGTATACCCCCATCCTGGAGGTGGAGGGTATAAAAACTGGGATATTGTCCTGGCTCAGGACCATTACCCTTATATACTATATACTTCTGCCGTGCCAACGCTCATTTGTTTTAGTACGGTTATTAGGGTTTGATGTTGAAAAGTCGCTGCGAAGCCACTTGAAAAGACTTTTGGCATGGTCGAAATCATGATCGTGGTAGTCTGCAGCCAAGTAATAAATATCACCATGCAATTTGTAAATAAATTTGCATTCTATTAAATATAGAAGCAAAATGGTCTTGAGCCAGGACAATATCCCAGTTCAAATCAAATATTGATTACAGACCAAAAAAATGCAAACGAAAAAACTAAAACAAATGAGCGTTGGCACGGCAGAAGTATTGCTGGGTAACTATACCTGCATATACACATACTTACATATGCAACTCAATGAGATGCTTGCAAGATTGCATGTGTACTTTATTACTTGGTGCGATTTTTTAAACGCAAATTCGGCAAGTGAGTTGTGCTTCTCGTTCGTTTGTGAGAATCATCTCCTTATAGAGGCCGGGTTTGATGTTGAAAAGTCGCTGTGAAGCCACTTGAAAAAACTTTTTACATGGTCGAAATCATGATCGTGGTAGTCTGCAGCCAAGTAATTAATGTCACCATGCCATTTGTAAATAAATTTGCATTCTATTAAATATAGAAGCAAAATGGTCTTGAGCCAGGACAATATCCCAGTTCAAATCAAAAATTGAAAAACTTTAAAAAATCTAACCGTGCTATAGCACACCGCATCAATATTTTAAAAGTTATTGAAATTACCTTAAAAGCAAGGTATAACATATTAAAATCGGTAAAGTGTTGCAGGAGTTGCAGGCGATTCAATGAACACACTGTTAGTAGTTTTCCACTGTTAACTCATAACTCGAAAAAAAAAATTATTAAAATTATTTCCAAAACTACGTATACAATTATGAGAAGAATACATAAACAAACTTTCAAAACAATCGCAGCTATCGATATTAAAAACAGTACCACTCGACATGGAATGACTCATATATAGATTATTCTTACAATTATTAAATACCAGTTTCAGAGTATTTATACAAATAGTCCGGACCTGGTCTTCGCTACTGTCGATGTATTAACAAAATAGTAACAGATTAAGTGTATATGCTGAGACATGTGAGAGTGCACTCTATTATACACCCAATGCACTCGTTCACACATAGTTTCTCATACAATTTCTTTCTCTGCCGCCTCGTGTCTACTCTTCTTCTTTTTTAGTTTCATTCGAAAAATCCACAGATTAAACCTTAAATTTTCCCCGTTGATTACTGCACACATGTTAACACTTTGCACAAGGTTCATTGCACTCATTTAAACAAAGTCTGTTGCATCTTTGTCAGTTTCCTTTTTCACTCGTGTAACCAGGCGACGAAGAAAAATGTGTCACTTGCTCCAAAACAAACAGAAAAAAGACTGCATTCACATGGCAATGCATCATATTCGTATTAACTGATTGCAGCATACACATGTTTCTGCAGCACACAACTTTTGCGAGTAGTATGGTGGCATGCAACTGAGCAAGACAGTGTTGGCCATAAATACTCCCATGCGTCTTGCCAAAGGGAGTCATGTTATGGGGTTTGATTTATGCCGACAGGCATAATGACTTAGCAAGTGCGATTTTAACATTATGCTCTGTGAAATTATAAGACTCGCGATTGATGATCTCGAACTCAAAAAATCCAAAAATGACATAGTCACGATGATTGTGATTGTCAAATATCCGAAAATTCCAAACCTTAAGATAAATTTCTGGACAATTTAATCCTTTTTTTTTCAAAAATTTTATCTGTTATAACAAGTAAGGAAAGGCTAAAGTCGGGCGGGGCCGACTATATAATACCCTACACCACTCCCTGCGTATGTACCTCGCTTTGATTACTAAACCCAGGTATTTCATGTGAGCAATTTTATGTAGTTCATATAAATTATACAGTTACTATAAATTCATCTTTAGTCAAATTTATCGAATATGGTAAATAATATGGTAATTGATCCAATTGTCCGACAGACAAATGCAAATTATACAGTAGTTAACCAAAGTCATACCAAAGTATGGACATATGGGCATCACCCTAACAATTCTCATTATAAACTCCACGAGAGTATTATGTCTTTGTGCATTTGTTTGTAACACCCAAAAGGAAGAGAGATAGACCCATTGTTAATTATACCGATCGACTTAGAATCACTATTTGAATCGATTTGTCAATGTCCGTCTGTCTGTCCATCTATTCTTGTAATCACGATACAGGTCACATTTGTAGCCAGAACCAAATGAAACTTTGCACAACGAAGTTTTTCGGGATAAGGACGAACGCTATTTAATTTGAAGAAAATCGGTTCAGATTTAGATATAGCCCCCATACGAATTTCACTCCCGATTTGACTCTTTTCACTCTAGATACCACATATTTTAACCGATTTTCTTCAAAATTTGCAAAACATCTTATTTTTAAACTAAGAACACCTATGGTGAAAATAGGTCAGATCGGTTCAGATTTATATATAGCTCCCATTAAAATTTCACTCCCGATTCGACTTTTTCTGCTCTAGACATCACACATTTTACCGGATCTTCTTCAAATTTGCTAAAATATCTTATACATCCACTAGGAAGACCCATGGTGAAAATGGGTCAGATCGGTTCAGATTTATATATAGTTCCCACACAAATTTCACTCCCGATTTGACTTTTTCCACTCTATAAACCACATATTTTAACAGATTGTCTTCAGATTTGGCAAAACATCTTATATTAAAACGAAGAACACCTGTGGTGAAAATACGTCAGATCGGTTCAGATTTATATATAGCTTCCATTCAAATTTCGCTCCTGATTTGACTTTTTCTGCTGTAGAAACCACATATTTTAACAGATCTTCTTCATATTTGGCAAAATATCTTATATTAAAACGAAGAACACCTGTGGTGAAAATGGGTCAGATCGGTTCAGATTTATATATAGCTTCTATACAAATTTCGCTCCCTACTTGACTTTATCCGCTCTAGAAACAACATATTGTTTTCAAATTTGCCAAAACATCTCACATTTAAACTAGGAACACCTGTGGTGATAATAGGTCAGATAATAGGTCAGATCGGTTCAGATTTATATATAACTTCCATACAAATTTCGCTCCCGGATTGACTCTTTCCGACCCAGAAACCACTTATTTTCAGAGAATTTCTTCAAATTGATCATGGTGTAAGTGGGTCACATTCCATGCTTGGATATTGCCCCGATACAAATATTCTTCTCGATTTGACAAATTGGGTCAGGTCTTATCAGCCTATGATTAGGAAATATACAAAATTCTTCGCGTTTTCAATTTTCTACCGAATTGAATTGTATTCGGATAGAAAGTGGAGTGTATCATATAGTCGGCCACGCCCGACTTTAGCCTTTCCTTACTTGTTGCAATTCAATTCAGTAAAAAATTGAAATCGGGAAGGATTTTTGCATCCTGTAAATGTATGTTTTTGACAAAAAATGTTAAATCGGAAAGGACACTTGTATGGGGGTATATTGAAACCTAAAACGATGTGACCCGCTTTCACCATGTATGTTTATTGGTGAAATATAATATGTACAATTTGCACAAAATCGGTTAAACATTCGGGAGCAACATTTGTATGGGGGCTATATCTAAATCTGAACCGATCATACCCACTTTCAGCATAGGTGTTTTTAGTTCGATTATAAAATGTTGTGCCAATTTTAAAGAAAATCGGGTAAAATATGTCGTTTCTAGAGCAGAAAATGTCAAATCGGGAGCGACATTTGTATGGGGGCTATATCTAAATCTGAACCGATCTTACCCAATTTTTTCATACGTGTTTCTAGTTGGATTATAAGATGTTCTGCCAAATTTAAAGAAAATCGAGTACAATATGTCGTTTATAGAGCGGAAAATGTCAAATCGGGAGCGACATTTGTATGGGGGCTATATCCAAATCTGAACCGATCTTAACCAATTTTTGCATAGGTGTTTCGAGTTGGATTATAGGATGTTGTGCCAATTTTAAAGAAAATCGGGTACAATATGTGGTTTCTAAAGCGGAAAAAGTGAAATAGGGAGCGACATTTGTATGGGGGCTATATCTAAATCTGAACCGATCTTACCCAATTTTTGCATACGTGTTTCTAGTTGGATTATAAGATGTTCTGCCAAATTTAAAGAAAATCGGGTACAATATGTCGTTTCTAGAGCGGAAAATGTCAAATCTGGAGCGACATTTGTATGGGGGCTATATCTAAATCTGAACCGATTTCCTCCAAATTCAATACCGATGGTCCTTGGCCAGAAAAAATAAATTTTGCCAAGTTTCATGACAATCGGACAACAATTGCGACCTGTAGAGTGCGAACAAGCTTAGATGGACAGCAGACGGACAGACGGACAGACGGACAGACAGACATCGTTAAATCGACTCAGCTGGTGATTCTAAGCCGATCGGTATACTTAAAGGTGGGTCTAGCTCGATTATTTTTTGGTGTTACAAACATTTGGCGCGAAACTAACTTATAATACCCTAGACCACGAAGTGGTGTAGGGTATAAAAATGGTGGCATGACATAATGTCCATGGGCGTTATGTTCTCTCCAAAAGTGGCATAATGTCCATGGACTTTATAGCACTTTCATTTTACGACATAATGTCCATGAACGCAGTGACATAAAGTCCTGTCATTAGGGAATCCTGAAAAAATTGAAGAGATGCTCTTGATTCTAAGAGCGAGTTATTAGAATTTTCGGGAAAACAACCAAAATGTATTAATTTGTTTGTGAAATATTTTGAGAAACAGACGATGTCAAAGGTGAGCTCAACTTTTTAAATTTTCCATGGGAAAACAAAATAATGATAGACTATACACGAATCTACATAGTTTAAATTGGATACATACAAATACAAATATTGATCTGCTAATGGAGAGGAAGTGTGGGAAATATAAAACAATTGAAGGTAATAAGAAATCGGCGGCCGCCGCCGATTACCTCTACATGTTTTATATTTCCCAAGTCTCCTCTCCTTTCGATAGGGACTATAGTACGAACATTGATTGGGTTTTGGGAAATGAAAAGAGAGGAGTCGTGATAAATATTAGAAAGTAAAGGTAATAAGAAATCGGCCGCCGATTTCAGAGGATGTTCAGGAAAATGACGTTTACTATACTCATACGACGGAAACTTTGAAATGCGTTATTTGCACTGTGAAGCCCAGAAATATACTTTACAACCTTGTAAACATTTCAAGATCTGTTCAAGCTGTAAACATTTCTAAATCTGTTCAAGCTGTTTGAATATATTTGAACAAAAATCAGCAAGAAAAAATTCATCTTTGCTTTGTCCTTATTGTAGGCAAATTGTTGATACAAATTTAAAAATATTGCAATAAATTGTTTTCATTACTTTGTATTAATAAAAGGGATATTGCATCAAATTATTAGCATTGCTTTATATTTAATAATTATATGTAAAAGTGTCATAAAGTTCATGGTCTTTATGACACTTTCACTCCATGGACATTATGTCACGTAACCTATAAATTTGATGGAATTTGTGGTCGTGCGACCGGTATTAAATATGGAGTTCAGTTCAGATTTATATTATTATTTATTATATAAAGGTGGAGGAGGGCCTTTTAATCTCTTACCTATTATAAAATTTTCCAGATCATGTTATATTTCAACTTGGAATACTTGTGGTGAAAATTGACCATATGTGGCCATGTTTTCATATAGCTTCCACTAGGATATGTCTGCAGAGAAAGTGGATTATATAAATTCATATTTTAATAGTGAATAGTTTTTGACTCTTATAAACCCAGCAAAAAGAGAAAAATATGTTCATCTTGTGATTCGGTATTTTAAAATGGTATTACCTTAGGAAGATGCCCTTTATTTTGTTATTTTAAAGTGTTGCAAAAGATCCACTTTTTCACTAGTTTCCATATCTGTTTTAAAAAATGAGTTCTGAATAAATAAAGCAAACAATTTTATTCGGTAGAACTGACAAAATATGACTTAACAAAATATAACGCAAATAAATATAATAAATACTAATTCAATTAAGTACTAAATTAATTATTTTTACTGATATTATGTAGTAGAAAATGCAAATTTGGAAGTATTTCCAATTTTTTCTGCTGGGTTGTCATTCGAATATATAATTCGAAATTCAAAAAATGTATATTAATTTTCATTCGTTCTTTAATTATTTGAACAATTTTGCTGGGCTAATTTTACATAAAGTTGCATCTTGATAGTAGTTTGCAAAATCGGTAGAAATGAGGGATGACTTGAATTAAAAAATAACGACATCTTTTGAAGAAATAAAATATGAAAAAATCGTAATTTGAAACGATTAAATTCTTTGAAAACGAAATACTTCTAAAAAGATTCTGAGTTAGTAGCTCTTACATTTTTCTACGTCAAATATGCCAAGAGAATGAATTTTTCATTACCTAAAAAATTTAACTGTTAAAAATATCAAATGAAATTGGCAAATTTAGAATCTGATATTTGTATATCATCCCCTCAATACAATAATATTACTAATTACATATTTAGAATCTCCATCGCAGATTCTATATCTAGTCAATATGTGTTCAAATTCTAATTCCACAAAGTGGATCAAAGGGTAATTGGAAAAATTGACTTTAATTCCTTTTTAAAAAATGTCCTTCAATAATTGTGTGACCAGCCATTCTTCATTTTACAGTGTAGAACTAAATTCAATATTTTAAAACGTTAGCTTGTAAAATGACGTATTGTAATATGCTCTATTGTTTGAGAAATATTTTTATTTAAAACAAGTAAGGAAAGACTAAAGTCGTGCGGGCCGACTATATAATACCCTACACCACTCCCTGCGCATATACCTCGCTTTGATAACTAAACCCAGGTATTTCATGGGAGCAATTTTATGTAGTTCATATAAATTATACAGTATAATTATCTATATATATAAAAATGAATCTGTGTTTGTAAGTTTGTTTGTTTGTTTGTTCTTTATAGCAGCCTAAACTACTGAACCGATCTTCTTGAAATTTTCACATGCTGAACCGGTGGTGAAAATAGGCTTTATAATTTTTTGATATTATCAGTGGGCGTGGCACCTCCCACACAAATTAGGGATTTATTCGTGTTTTATAAATTAGCATATTCGGAATACTATTGCAGCTAGAGTCTTGAATTTTTGTGAAAGTTCACTAAGACGAGGTATTGGAAAAGTGGTCGTGGCACCTCCCATACGATGTTAAAACCTATTATTGAATATTGCCAGTTCTATGACATCTAGAGTGCTGAAATTTTGTGTAAGTGCATCTAGCATCAATGTGCATAGTTGTGCCAAAGTGGGCGTGGCACCTCCCATACGATGTTAAAACATATTATTGAATATTGTCAGTTCTATGACGCCCAAAGTGCTGAAATTTTGTGTAAGTACATCTAGCATCAATATGCGTAGTTGTGCCAAAAATGGGTGGTAATGGAAAAGTCGGTGTGGCACCTCCCATACGAAGTTAAAACACATTTGCGAATATATTCCGTTCTATGACAGATGTAATACTGAATTTTTATCTGAGTGCATCCAGAATCAATATGCACAGTTGTGCCAAAAATGGGCGGTAATGAAAAAATGGGCGTGGCAACTCCCATGCGAAGTTAAAACCTATTATTGAATATTGTCAGTTCTAGACATCTAGAGTGCTATGATTTTGTGTAAGGCATCTAGCATCAATCTGCGTAGCTGTGCCAAATATGGACGGTAATAGAAATGTGGGCGTGACACATTCCATACGAAGTTAAAACCTATTATAGAATATTGTCAGTTCTATGACACCTAAAGTGCTGAAATTTTGTGTAAGTGCATCTAGCACCATTGTGTATAGCTGTGCAAAAAAGGGCGGTATTGGAAAAGTGGGCGTTGCACCTCCAATACGAAGTTAAAGCCACTTTCGAATATATTCAGTTCTATGACAGATACAATACTGAAATTTTGTGTGAGTGCATCTAGCATCAATGTGCCAAAAAATGGGCGGTATTGGAAAAGTGGTCGTGATACCTCCAATACGAAGTTAAAATCTATTATCGAATATATTCAGTTATATGACAAGTACAATACTTAAATTTTGTGTGAGTGCATCTAGCATAAAACTGCGTAGTTGTGCCACATACGAAGTTAAAACATATTATCGAATATGGTCTATGACACCTAGAGTGCTGAAATTTTGTGTGAGTTGATCCAGAGTAAATAGTTGTGCAAAGATGAGCGGAAAGTGGCCGTGTCCCTTCCCATAAAAAATAAAACCTTTTTTGAGTATATTCGACACCGACATTCCTATATTGTTGTGTGAGTTAATTTAGTTGTAACCTGCTTAGACAATATACAAATGGGCGGGATTTGAAAGATGGGACATTTTCGATTTGAATTTTGTAAAATTACACGTTTTCTGTGGATTTTCTTAGCACAATAGTAAAGAAAGGTTACAAAAAGAGAAATATTCATTCGTCAACAGCCGCCTTAAGTCAAGAAAGCGGAAATTATATTAATTTATTAGTTTTTGTGTTTGTGTTTCCTTAGTATCTCAGGGAAGTACCTTGATTATAATTGGTACATATATTACCGATCAGGAGAAAAATCAATATGAAAGCAGATTTTAATTTTACCGTTTTATTTTTTGACTGGCGAAGCGGGAGGAGGTTCAGCTGGTATACTACAGGGTGGCCCAGAAAGACCGAAGTGGTGTGAATTGTTTTGTTTATTACTTTTTATTTAAGAGATATTTTTTTAATTTTTTTTTTTTTAAATACATTAAATTTATGGGGAATATTTTTGGATTAGTTATTAAAAATGATATCCCGCAAGTGGTGGCCATATTCTGCTTCGCACAAATGTGCTCTTTCCAACACATTTTCCTTGACCTTTCGCAAAACTTCCGGTGGTATGTTGTTAATTTCTTCTCGAATATTGGTTTTTAACTCCTCAATAGTCCTAGGCTTATTAACATAAACTTTTCCTTTTAAATAGCCCCAAAGAAAACAGTCTGGAGCGGTTATATCCCCGCACATTAAATTGACGACGGTATGCACGCTGAGTCAACACAATGGACCGTTGATTTGAAAAGTAAATTTCAACAATATGGGCACGTTGTTCAATTGTGTATTGCTCCATTATAAATTATCCAAGTCTTCTTTACAAAATACTGAAAAGAAAAGAAAAAAAAAATTATAATAAAAAAGTTATAAGGAATTCACACCACCCTGCCACTTCTGGGCCACCCTGTATAAATTCAACATTTATCAAATTTAAAAAATAAATAATATGGTAATTAATCCAATTTTCCGGCAGATATTCCGATTAAAGTAAATATAACATGATCAAGATCGAATGACAAATATAGTTTATAGAACGGTAATAGGATGAGTCGAACGGGCATTTGAAGGGGGCCTATAACAATACTTGGGCCTTGGGCCTGTCTAGATCTCATTCACAGTAGGCATTCCTAGTTGAAATATATCACGATCTGCAAAATTTGACCAAGAGAAATATTTTTATTTAAAACAAGTAAGGGGTCGAAATTTGTATGGGAGCTATATGTAAATCTTAACCGATCTGACCCATTTTCACCATGGGTGTTTCTAGTTTAAATATAAGATGTTTTGCCAAATCTGAAGACAATCTGATATAATATGTGGTGTCTGGAGCGGAAAAATTCAAAACGGGACCGAAATTTGAATGGGAGCTATATATATCTGAACCGATTTTCTTCAAATTAAATAGCGTTCGTCCTTGTCCCGAAGAATTTAGTTGTGCAAAGTTTCGTTTGGTTCTGGCTACAATTGCGACCTGTATCGCGCTTACAAGAATAGATGAACAGACAGACGGACATGGCTAAATCGATTCAGAAGGAGATTCTAAGTCGATCGGTATAATTAACAATGGGTCTATCTCGCTTCTTTATGGGTGTTACAAATACATGCACGAAGACATAATACTCTCGTGGAGTGTATAAAAATGGGTGCCATTTGTAAGGGCGCAACATTAAAAAGTGGGCCAATATAGATCACTTCCAAATCAAGTATTCTTAGTTGAAAATTTTTAGTTGATCTGCAAAATTGTATTCTTCTACGATTAGACACCAATGTTTGGGACATTTGTATCCAGAACAAAAAGAATATAACAAAAATATATAATTTCGATCTTATGGTATTTTTATTTTCGGCAAGCAGAAAGTATTTTGTTAACTAAAGTTATAATTAAAGTGAACTTATTTTGAAAATGAGATATACTTATGACTTGACTTGTACTTATCTATTACTCAAACATTAAAAGTGCCATAATATTTTGTTGTGTATTTTTTGTGACGACACACAGTGTCACGGTTTCATACAACGAGTGGCCAAAACTAGGAGGAATTATCGTAGAAATTTGAAATTTGGTACATGCTTATATAGCAACTAAATACGATTATATATATAATATATGAGTCATTCCATGCCAAACCAGCCAAAAAAATTTTCACATCGCTCCGATTTTCCCGAAAATTTCAGAAAATGTTCTTCTTTAAAAGATTTTACACGCTTAGGCAAAAAATCTTAAAATTTTCTTTGCAGAGTTGTAGACATTGCAATTTCCACAAAAAAAATGAAAATCCTGTTGACGAGTGTATATTAAAATTAGGGTTTGCATTTTCCCGTACTTTTTATTTCCCGGGAAACGGGAATTATTTTTTCAATTTCCCTGGATCCCGGGACAGCACGGGAAATCGTCAACATACTGTTTACCATGAGTTAAGCTTATTTTTTACAATGAAACATTCAAATTTTATTAAAGTAAAATAAATATATACTTCACAACGAACCTTTCACAGAATTCATATAATAAAGCGCAATGTGAGATCAATTCAAACATCTTTTCAAAATTATAGACTGAAATTTCTTATTTTATTGGAAAATGTGGACGCGACGGAGAAAGATCGTTCACATTAATAGTCAGTAGAGCATTAAATGAAATGTTTGTTCTTTGTCCTGTCGCATCGAAAACTTTAATTTTTTATTTTTGGCGTTCGGATACTCGCCCAAAATCTACTTTTCCCAGATTTTTTCACATGGAGCTTGACAGAAAAATTCCGAAAAAGTGGATTTTGTATTTTTGAAAAATATTTTGTCATCCAACTGCAATATTTGACATGCCTGAATAAAAGCGATGTGATCTAAATTTTTATCAACATTTTTAATTTTATTGCGGAAATGATGGAAAAAAATATGCGAAGAAATATGCAAAAGTTTCTACTGAATTCCCGTACGAATTTCCCGGGATACAGGAAATGAAAAATGTGCAAATTCCCGGGAATTTTCCCGCGGGAAATCCCGGGATGCAAACCCTAATTAAAATCCTTGTAATTCGCAATCCGTTTAACCGAAGTTTTATACCTTGTTTGAAAGGTCTTCAGGAGTACTTTAACCCTACTCTAATTTCAATTCCTATTGTGTTTTGCAAACAATTCATTATTTTCAATTGTGGTATTGATGTTTTAAAATGATTACATCAGTACATTGCATCATCCCAAAACACTCTAAGATCATTTTAGATGTGTTTTCCATGTGCTCTGATCATTTTAAGCATCAGATTTATTGTGTTGTATTTAAAAAAAATATATATATATATATCAACATGACATTATGAACCAAATATAACAGAAATAAGAGAAACAACACAGATAGCTTCCCATGTGGTTAATTTTTAAGGAAAATTTGGTTTGAGAATTTAGAATTTATAAAAAAGAGAGTTTATAGAAAAAAATGAAAAAGTAATGTTTTCAATATTTGCGGTAAGATTTATTTTAGTCCAGTTTCAATTCCATTCCATCAATTTGGTTTTTGAAATGACAATTTTCTTGCAATATTTAGACCTAAATTTTCATATACGATTCAGATTTGCTTCGCATTGGATAACCATTATCTCAATTAAATCGTTATTGTAATTAATTCATAAGTTTTTTTCATGAATGATACTGGCGTTATTCGGAATATTTTATGGCTTCGCGCCTTCTTTGAGAGGGATTCCATTTACATTTATTGAGTTTCTTATTAAATCTGAATTGTGAATTAATATCATATTTGTTGTGTAGCCACTTGGAATAGTAACATTTTCTACTAATTTTTAGGATCAGTTTCCAGTAATGTCGGTGAATTGTCGATATTGACAAACAAATCTTCTAGTCGTATTCACAGCATTACTCCAACCATATTCAGTCTTCAACATGTCCTCATGGTGTTTCCTTACAGGAATACTCCTTTTACATGTCATTTTTACTGGTTGCATCAAATTGTTGTAAGCCTGGTGTAGCTTCAATCATATATACCGTGGTTTTTATACACATTTTTGTCATGGTCTTGTGCACTAAAAAATTATGTACACTTCATTAGCAGGTATTAGTAGCTGAAGAAATTTTTTGTTTCGAAATACGTGCAACCTTATTCAAAATAGAAATTGGAGATATAAAACAATATGTATTTTTTTACAAGCTGCGAAATTCGGAAATTATATGAAAATATTACTTTCAATGATGCCTTAGATGTTTACAAAGTACTTGCTTATACAATATAATATATAATTGAACAAGTACTTTTCCTTCATTACAATGAGTCGTACGAACTATGTTAAAAAGGTTTTTATTATATGTTTAATACTTCATTATAACTGAGTCATTTTAATATTGACAATTTTGTTATAGAATTATTGCTTTTAAAATATGTAACTAAAAGTCGAACTTTGACCTATCATAGGTGCCCCAAAAATAACTTATTTTCAAAACTCTTTTGAAGTTTTCTTGTCCAGACTGTTTTCTACTAAATTGCACTAAATGATTTGTAAAATTCTTAAAAAAATTTTCTCGATTTTGACCGCAGCCGTGACAATGTGCGACATATTTCCTACATTGAAAACGTGCTCACGTTAAGCGTATAAAACATACATGTTGTTTACTTGTCGAAAATATTTTAATATTCATTTATTTGCACTAAAAAATCATATGTATAAATATACCAAACCATACCTCATTATCACAGTTGGGACTACTCGTAGGGTTAAGAAAAAGTTCCGGTGCTCTTATCTGTAGCGCAAATGTAATATGAAAGAGTTTTGCTGTCAATGGTGCGATCTTAAGTGGTCTATATAAATTAACGAATCAGAAGTCATGATTAAGGTAGCCAAGTAATAAATGTCACCATGTCATTTGCATATAAATTTGAATTCGGCCGGGCCGATATTTAAATACCATCCACCGTGGATTGTATTCCACAGAGTCTGTCGGTTTTAGTAGAAGTGCTGTAACATTACAGGAAAATGTATTTTTTTAATATAGCCAAACCATTTGTTTTGGTTGTAAAAGAAATATTGTAAAACCAATTTTATAAAAAATATAAAATTTGTATTATTTCAAACCACGCTTATATCGCAAGGCTACCAATACGATTATACTATATATATTGAAATAATACTTCAAGTCAGTACAAAAAGTAAATATAAGACAGTAATCTTCAAAAAAGCTTAAATACCATAAATATTGGTAAATAGTGGGTGATACACTTGGTTGTATTTCCATCCCATTTTAATTCTAAAAGAACAAATTTGAAAATGCTTTGTCTCTCAAGGACACAGTGCAAGATAACCTAGCTTCATTATTTAAAAAATTTTTGTCGTAAAAGTAAAATATTACGAATTTAGAAATTTTTTTTATTTTGCGTGTCTATGCAGTCAGAGGAATGTATATACCTAATTCCATGATTCTAGCTACGGCCATTTAGTTGGTACCATTTTTATCCCCTTTACCAATTTTAAGACTTTCTAAAATCTCTTTATTTTATGTGTCTACGCACTAAGAGGGATGTACACGCCGAATTTCTAGCTGTAGCCGTTAAGTTGGTACCATTTTTATCCCTCTGTTCCCATTGTATTCATAGAAAGTACGAATTTGGAAAACGTCTACGCAGTCAGAGGAATCTATACTCCGAATTTCATGACTCTAGCTGCGGTCATTTGGTTGGTACAATTTTTATCCCCTTTTTCCGTAATAATCCCAAAAGTACGAATTTCGAAAAATCCCTTTATTTTACGTGTCTACGCAATCAGAGGAACGTATACACCGGATTTCATTATTTTAGGCGCTGCCGTTTGGTTGGTACCTTTTTTATCCCTCTTTTCCCATTTCCCCCTTAAAAGTGCGAATGAGGAAAAATACTTTTTGTATTATGTATCTACGTTTGATAGGTACCATTTTTATCCCTTTTTGCCCCATTTCACCCCCTACGAATAAGAGTCACTTTATGGTGCACGTTTTTGTTATAGGGTGAATGTGCATACCCTATATCAAGTAAGTACAAGCAGTCATATTAAAAAATGCTTAAATACTCCAAATGGATATTTTCAGTCCTTCTAAGGGAAATTTTTTCCCTTTGTTCCGATTTCGCCCAGTTGCAATCCCTACCGATCTACTTCTATAAGACGCATTTATATATAAATATTGACGTCCTAGCTCCTTTCGTTTAGATTCTAACGGATTAGATTTAGATTCTTAGATTTTCATGACGATCAAGAATATATGCACTTTATAGGGTCTCAGGTCCTTCCTGGAGGTGGAGGGTATAAAAAGGTCTTGGACCAAGTTCTCCTGGAATACAGAAATTGAGTATACACTTCCAGTGGGATTTTCATCTTTTGTGGAAATTCAAATACAAACACAATTTTAAGAACTTTTACTTAAGACACATGTAAGCTATTTCATATTATTTTCGAAAAAATTGGAGTTAAGAACAGTTAATTTTTTTTAATTAATTTCCCATCAGCAATTAGAAACTTCGTCTATACCCCACAACAAATTCCCATTGGCAAACAACAATAGCCGAGTGTGCCTAGGAATGTTACAGATGTTGCATTGTCATGCGGATACTGCCGGCATATACATGCATAGGCGCACGTGTGTGTGTGGGCGTGCATGCGGTGGTGTTGCTTTACACACTTCAACGAACATCAAAGCAAGTGCTGAGTGCCGAGAAGATCTTCACGAGTTACATTGCACACGAGTACGAGTGTTTACTGTTGTCATGTCTTCCTTTTGCATTTCACTTGTGAAGATAACAAGAAATGGAGCAACAACATCTACACATCATACGTATGTATCGCATGGTGCTGGGAGATGGGCCAACAAGAGATTGATGATATATGTATGTCTGTACTTTGTACTGTTTGAGTTCTTCTTTTGGTTTTCTTTTTGGGTTAAAGAAAATGAGACGGATCTCATATATTGAGAGTGTGCCATGTTATTAGCATTGTAACGACTCGTAATGATACTTAACACAAAACTATAGCAGTTCGTTGGTTCGTTCTACTTGCATAAGAAGTGAGTCAGGTGGAAACTAGACACATACACATACATATGTTGGTATGTATGTATGCATTTATGTGTGGGAAAAGCATAGCAAAGACCTTGTATTTAATTAGGCTATACTCGTCTGATTTAAGTATTTTTATTGCTACTCTGCAGCAACTAATGAATGACAGAATATGTTCGCATTAAGTTCAATGTATTTATCAAACACCTTGACTTACATGTGAAAGATATGTTTTCACTCATATCAACAGGGTTACTTTAGTAGTCTATTGGCACTTGTACATTAGGATGTGTCAGGGAAAAAAATTGCAGCGGTCACCGCTCAGAAATGAAGATTGGATTGTTTAATGATGATCTGCAAAATATTTCGTCGCTGGGTCAAGCCATCTGTGAGCTAAACGCGTGTAATTTTTTTTGTTGCATTTGGGTCCAAATTGTTTTTCTGAATTAATAGACCACTGGAAGCATTTTAAATAAAAATTTGTATTCTTGTCTTAGAGTAACTCGTTGGTCGTATTATTGGACGTTTATATTGGTTTTTGTGGTTTTACAAGGTGACAGCTAAAAACTCATATTTCTTGAAAACATTTTGTAAGATGTGTTACAAAAAAATAAATAGAAGGAAATAATATCTTTCGAATGATGCCTAAATGATGAATATCGGACGAAAAATGACGTCACTGGCTCCATGTTCGTGAAATAATTTAATATTGGAGATGGATTTTCAGAGCCAAAACGATGTTCATCATTTAGGCATCATTCAAAGGTCTTGACTGCCGCTATTTATTTTTAATAAAATACTAACACCAAATACAGGTATTACCTTTTGTAAAGTTACGTACGAACAATGTAAAATAACCACTGCACTGCATTTTTATACCCTTCACTAGGGTATTATGTCTTTCTGCATTTGTTTGTAAAACCAAAAAGGAAACGAGATTGACCCTTTATTACACAGATCGACTTAGAATCACTTTCTGAGTCGATTTAGCAATTTCCATATGTCTGCCTGTCTGTCCGTCCGTCCCTCTATTCTTGTAATTAAAGTACAGGTCGCAATTATTGTCCGACCCTAACAAAAATTGACACAAGTACGTTTTTTCGGGCCTAGCCCACATACAAATGTCGCTCCCGATTTGACTTTTTCCGTTCAAGACACCAAATATTATATTAAATTTTTGATTTGAACTGGGATATTGTCCTGTCTCAAGACCATTTTGCTTCTATATTTCATGGAATGCAAATTTATTTACAAATGGCATGGTGACATTTATTACTTGGCTGCAGACTACCACGATCATGATTTCGACCATGACAAAAGTCTTTTCAAGTTGCTTCGCAGCGACTTTTCAACATCAAACCCGGCCTTTATAAGGAGATGATTCTCACAAACGAACGAGAAGCACAACTCACTTGCCGAATTTGCGTTTAAAAAATCGCACCAAGTAATAAAGCACACATGCCATCTTACAAGCATCTCATTGAGTTGCATATGTAAGTATGTGTATATTATTTAAATTTGGGACAGTTCATTGTAATTCGACTAGAAACATTTTGGGGAAAAGGAGTCAAATCGGTTCAGATTTATATATATCTCTCTCTAACCGATTTTCTTTAAATTTGGCACAAGAACTCATATTTCAACTAGAAACGTTTGTAATGAAAATGGTTTAGAGCGGCTCTGATTTATATATGTAGCTCCAACACAAATTTCGCTCCCGATATGACTTTTCTGCTGTCGAAGCCATATATTTTGACAGATTTTCTTCAAATTGGCACAACAACTCATATTTCAACTAGAAACATCTCTGGTGGAAATAAGTCAAATCGGTTTAGATTTATATATAGCTCCCATACAATTATTACTCCCCTTTTGACTTTTTCTGCTCTAAGAACTACATAAATTAATCGATTTTGATCAAACATATTTTATCTAGAAACATCTATAGTAAAAATGAGTCAAATCGGTTCAGATTGATATATAGGTTTCATAAAAATGTCCATTTTACTTTTTCTGTTCTAGAAAACACATAACGTAACAGATTTTGATCAGAACAAGTTATATTTCACCTGAAAAACTATATTGTGAAAGAGGATATCATCGGTCCATGATGTAGGACACTTTCCAAAATCCTCACCTAATTGAATTGCAAGTGAAGGGTATCATGTAGTCGGCCCCGCCCGACTTTAGCCTTTCTTTACTTGTTATTTTTAAAAAAGAAAAAAAACAATTGGATTTGATCGGACTACGTTTACTTAAAAAACTACTAAAATGCAATTTAAATAATAAATTTTTAATATCACTGGAAATCATGCACGTACTTTCAATTCGTGATTGTGGTGTTGCCACCTAATTTTATGCAGTACATTTTCGTGATTGTTTCGAGTGTTACCATAAAGAAAATATATGTATATTGAACAATTTCGAATTTCTGAATTTCTACCAACAAAAACAAAGGATGCTTAGGTCCATTAGATATATAACAAAAGCTACGATTTTGGGGGTGTCTGGGAAATTTCAAATTGATATGTAACCATTGTGCGAGCTTGTTAGGCTTTCATTACAAGTTCCACCCTGAATGCTATCAAGTGGAAGGAACTGCAATTTTTAAACATTTGATCAACTTTAAAGCCACTTATTGATGTATGTACCATTGATATTATTTCAAATCGCTTGAAATAATTTGTGTAATTCCCCAGTCACCAATATGGGGGTGCGTATTAGTTATGATTATTAAGCAATTATTACTCATACGCTCAACTACCGGACCGACCGACCGGGAAAGCAGATAAACATTTTTTTCTATAGGAGTGAAATGTTGAAACATGGCTTAAATTTATGTTTATTAATACGATGTTGTATTGTCCATCAATCTACTTAATGTTCAGTGTTGTTTTAAATTATTATTATTATTATATTTAACGATCTATACTTATAACGAACGAATTTTTGCGTCCCAATGATTTTGTTTCATATAAATTACTACGGTTATAACGAACTAAAATGGCCGGCCAATTGAAGTTTATTATAACCGCGTTCGACTTATTTTTATTTATTTATTTCAATAGCCTATGGAAACATATCCTTACACACTTTACTTCTTTATTTTACTTCTATGTGTACAAATATTACTTTACCTGAAATTATTCGAACGTGAAATAATAACAGATTGATAGTGATATATTTTTTCTTGTAGGTGTTGTCAAGTAAAACAAGAATGTGTTTGTTAAATTTCACAGACGACCACTAAATCTTGACTTTCGGATACAAGTCTATACCATTGCGCACTTATAAGCCGGTACCTTAGGTGATTACACTATGCAACTTTACATTATGTATTCTTACGTATATTTCTTTTTTACTAAAATGAAAATACCAATTTTCGCCGAAAATGTCATTAATATTTGTACACTTATATTGGAAGTATGGGTCCGATTACTTTAGATTAGAGGTAATTATGATAGGTACAAATGCTGTGAATTTTACTTCCACAGCATATAGTCAAAAAAATAATTTTTTATATACTCCACTTTCTATCCGAATACAATTGAATTCGCTAAAAAAGTAAGAACGGGAAGTATTTTTGTGTGACCTGACCCATTTTGTCAAATCGAGAAGAATATTTGGCTATATCCAAACATGGAATAAATAGGTTCTTCCAGTTCAAGTATAACGTATTATGCTCGAAATTCGGTGAAAATATGAGGTTTCTGGGGCGGAAAAATTCAAGCAGGGAGCAAAATTTCTATGAGAGCTATATAAAAATCTGAACCGATGTGACCTATTTTCACCTAGTACAAATATAAAATGTTTTGCCAAATTTGACAAGACAATGTGATAAAATATGTGGTTTCCAGAGAGGAAAAAGTCGAATTGGGAGCGAAATTTGGGAGCTATATAAATCTCAACCGATCTGACCCATTTCCGCCATGGGTGTTTCTAGTGGAAATATAAGATGTTTTGTCAATTTTGAAGAAAATCTGTTAAAATATGTGGTATCTAGAGTGAAAAGAATCAAATCGGGAGTGAAATTCGTATGAGGGCTGTATATAAATCTGAACCGATCTAAAACATTTTTACCACAGATGTTTCTAGTTGAAATATAAGACGGTTCGCCAAATTTGAAGACAATCTAATATAATATGTGGTTTCTACAGCAGAACAAGTTGAATTGGGAGCGAAATTTGTATGGGAGCTATATATAAATCTGAACCGATCTGACCCATTTCCGCCATGGGTGTTTCTAGTTGAAATATAAGATGTTTTGTCAATTTTGAAGAAAATCTGTTAAAATATGTGGTATCTAGAGTGAAAAGAATCAAATCGGGAGTGAAATTCGTATGGGGGCTATATCTAAATCTGAACCGATTTTCTTCAAATTAAATAGCGTTCGTCCTTATCCCGAAAAACTTCGTTGTGCAAAGTTTCGTTTGGTTATGGCTACAACTGCGACCTGTATCGTGATTACAAAATCGATTCAAAAAGTGATTCTAAGTCGATCGAACAATTGATCTATTTCACTTCCTTTAGGATGTTACAAACAAATGCACAAAGACATAATACTCTCGTGGAGTGTATAATGAAAAATCCGATTTTTTATATATATTTAGTATTTTAACGCATATAATAAAATGTGAAATATGTATGGATAATTGTATAACCTATGATACTCTTGGCGGAAGCGAAGAAATTTAAACAATAATGATTTTTATACACTCCACGAGAGTATTATGTCTTTGTGCATTTGTTTGTAACACCCAAAAGGAAGCGAGATAGACCCATTGTTAAGTATACCGATCGACTTAGAATCACTTTCAGAATCGATTAAGCAATGTCCGTCTGTCTGTCTGTCTGTCTGTCTGTCCGTCTGTCCGTCCGTCCGTCCGTCCATCTATTCTTGTAATCACGATACAGGTCGCAATTGTAGACAGAACCAAATGAAACTTTTCACAACGAAGTTTTTCGGGATAAGAACGAACGCTATTTAATTTGAAGAAAATCGGTTCAGATTTAGATATAGCCCCCATACGAATTTCACTCCCGATTTGACACTTTTCACTGTAGATACCACATATTACAACAGATTTTCTTCAAAATTGGCAAAACATCTTATATTCCAACTAGAAACACCTGTGGTAAAAATGGGTCAGATCGGTTCAGATTTAAATATAACTCCCATACAAATTTCGCTCCCGATTTGACTTTTTCCGCTCTAGAAACCACATATTGCATCAGATTGTCTTCAGATTTGGCAAACATCTTATATTTCAACTAGAAACACCTGTGGTAAAAATGGGGCAGATCGGTTCAGATTTATATATAGCTCCCATACAAATTTCGCTCTCGATTTCACTTTTTCCGCTCTAGAAACCACATATTGTATCAGATTGTCTTCAGATTTGGCAAAACATCTTATATTTCAACTAGAAACACCTGTGGTAAAAATGGGTCAGATCGGTTCAGATTTATATATAGCTCCCATACAAATTTCGCTCCCGATTTGACTTTTTCCGCTCTAGAAACCACATATTGTATCAGATTGTCTTCAAATTTGGCAAAACATCTTATATTTCAACTAGAAACAACTGTGGTAAAAATGGGGCAGATCGGTTCAGATTTATATATAGCTCCCATACAAGTTTCGCTCTCGATTTCACTTTTTCCGCTCTAGAAACCACATATTGTATCAGATTGTCTTCAGATTTGGCAAAACATCTTATATTTCAACTAGAAACACCTGTGGTAAAAATGTGTTAGATCGGTTCAGATTTATATATAGCTTCCATACAAATTTCGCTCTCGATTTAACTTTTTCCGCCCCAGAAACCACGAATTTTCACCGAATTTCTTCAAAGTGAGCATAACACCTTATATTTGAACTGGAAGAACTTATTGTGAAAGTTAGTCACATTTTTCCATGTTTGGACATAGCCCCGATACAAATATTCTTATCGATTTGACAAATCGAACCAGGTTGTATTAGCCTATGATTAGGAAACATACAAAAATTCTTTCCGTTTTCACTTTTTTACCGAGTTGGACTGTATTCGGTTGGAAAGTGGAGTGTATCATATAGTCGGCCCCGCCCGACTTTAGCCTTTCCTTACTTGTTTATTATACACTCCACGAGAGTATTATGTCTTTGTGCATTTGTTTGTAACACCCAAAAGGAAGCAAGATAGACCCATTGTTAATTATACCGATCGACTTAGAATCTATTTTTGAATCGATTTAGCAATGTCCGTCTGTCTGTCCGTCCATCTATTTTTGTAATCACGATACAGGTCGCAATTGTAGCCATAACCAAATGAACCTTTGCACAACGAAGTTTTTCGGGATAAGGACGATCGCTATTTAATTTGAAGAAAATCGGTTCAGATTTAGATATAGCCCCCATACGAATTTCACTCCCGATTTGACTCTTTTCACTCTAGATACCACATATTTTAACAGATTTTCTTCAAAATTGGCAAAACATCTTATATTTCAACTAGAAACACCTGTAGTAAAAATATGTGTGATATCGGTTCAGATTTATATAGCTCCCATACAAATTTCGCTCCCGATTTGACTTTTTCCGCTCTATAAACCACATATTTTAACAGATGTTCTTCAAATATAGCGAAATACCTTATATTTCAACTGAAAACACCCATTGCGAAAATGGGGCAGATCGGTTCAGATTTATATATAGCTCCCATACAAATTTCGCTCCCAATTTGACCTTTTCCGCTATAGAAACCACATGTTGTATCAGATTGTCTTCAGATTTGGCAAAACATCTTATGTTTCTGCTAGAAACACCCATGGCGAAAATGGTGTAGATCGGTTCAGATTTATATATAGCTCCATACAAATTTCGCTCCCGGATTGACTTTTGCCGACCCAGAAACCACTTATTTTCAGAGAATTTCTTCAACTTGCGCATAACACGTTATACTTGAACTAGATGAACATATTGTGTAAGTGGGTCACATGCAATGCTTGGATATAGCCCCGATACAAATGAGGAGGTCCATAACAAAACGCAACAATTCCACTTTTCAAGTTTTTAGCTTTTTTGACTGAATGCAATTCTACATGTTAAAATCTATCTAACAATTGTTATAAAACATACGAAATATCAATAATTTCTTTATAATTCAATTCCAAAAATATCGGTTCAGACCAAAATGCAACATTTCCATGAATGTGCAAAAATTTACTTAAGAGTTTTTGGTGACTCGTTTAAGGCTATCATTAAATTTATTGTTATGGCAACTCTTTAATAACTGTAAATATTAGATCACATTTTCTAGTAGCTTGTGTAATTATCATGTTAATTATAAATCTAGTACGTTTTTAACAAGCAGATATGGCAGAAGCAACTGTTGGGAGTATAAACGTCGGGAAAAGAAAAAGTGATCCTATACAAAGAACAAATAATAAACGTGCAAACAGGCATAAAAAGTAGTTTTTTGATGTATTAATGTTTTTTTGTTAACTACAAAATAATATATTTTTTTGCAGATACTCTGACAATGATCCTTTGGCCTTGGCCTTTCACAAACCATGCAGCCACAAAGAAACAAGTGCTTACACATGTGGTAAGTTCAACACTCATTTGATTATTCTGAATCGCGAGCTGTTATATAAAAACAACGGAAAAACTGATCAGGATAAATATCTGACATGGCTGATAATGTCATATGGAGCCAAGCGTCACAAGTATACTCCAGAATCCAAAAAGAAGAATTTCTCTTGTAAATATTTTCTAAAACACAAGAAGAAATCATCGAGAGTGTGCCAAGCCTTCTTTCTAAAAGTATTGTCGCTTACCAGCCGAAGAGTGAATACTATTGCGAAAACCATTTTCCATGGCAATATTCTTAAGGAGAATAGAGGTGGAGATAGGCTCACAGCTACGTTTAAGCCAAAGAAAGAAAGTGTTGTAAAATTCCTTAAAAATTTACCAGCGAAAGAGAGCCATTATAACAGAAATAAATCTCAAAGATGCCATCTTTCATCAGAGCTCAATATAAAGAAATTATGGTGGCTTTATAATGATTCAGTAGATAATTCACTTAAAAGTTAAAAAAAAACTTATTTTTGGAATGTTTTCAATACTCTGAATATAGGATTCTCATCTCCTGCAACAGATGTGTGTGCTCAATGCGTGTTAAATAAACAGAAAATCAAAATGGAACGAAACTTAGATATCAAACAGCAGATAATTGCCCAACAAAGGATTCATAAGCTAAAGGCGAACTGTTTTTATGAAATTGCAAGAAATGAGCCTCCTAGATCTGTGAGCTTGTGTTTCGATATGCAGCAAGTTCAACCATTGCCACGCACTCCTATTCAAGAAGCTTTTTATGCAAGGCAAATAAACTATTATACTCTATGTGTTGTCGACATGAAATCTAAGCATCCAGTGTTTTATACCTGGACAGAAGATCAAGCTGGAAGAGGTGCTGTTTGCGTGGGCTCTGCCTTATTGGCACATTTCAGTGCACTCAATCTGCTGGATGTTGATACATTACGATTATTTTGCGACGGTTGTGGAGGACAAAATAAAAATATGCATATCATACATTCCTTAATGTATTGGATGGTCAACAGTGCACCTATACAGTTGAAACAAGTATAATTATATTTTCCTGTTCGAGGTCATAGTTTTTTGCCAGCTGATCGAGTTTTTGGCCGCGTTGAAAAAGATTTGCGTAAAAAAATACAATTTTTGTTAAAGAATGCTATCACGAAGTTTATTCTGTACACGCTGTAGTTAAGATTTTAGGAAAGGACTGGCACCTTAAAGATGTTAAAATGTTGGCAGAATTTTACCGCCCCATAAACGGCATACAAAGTATGAAAAGAATATATTTTAAGATCTCCACAAATCAGCGCAAGCAATGTGTAGTCAAAGCTTTTCAAACTTACAAATTTGACGATAAGGAAAAATTTACTAGCTATCTTAAAAGAGGTAAAATACCCCCAACTTTGCTTAATGAAATTCCTCTTGGTGTTGTAATTAATTCAGAAAAGAAAAAAGATGTTGTTAAACTATTGCAAAAACATTATGGCCAACACTGGTCAAACGTTTCGGAATTAGAATACTATAAAAATATATTAATAAACCATCAAGGAAATAGTGGTAATGAAACAGATAATATAACCTTATGTGATTGTTTGGAGATTTTTTATAATACTACAAAAACATATAAATGTAATAAATATTAAATAATTAACATATAAATGTAATAAATATTAGTAATATTACAAAGAGTTTATTATTTTCCTATAAAACGTAAGTAATTAAAGTAAAAAAACATAAAATTATAGTTTTGTTCAAAGCAAAAAGCCATATTTCCAAACCTTGTTCATATCAAAACGCAACATTTCCATTTTGATTCATAACAAAATGAAATAAATACTATGTGACGGACCAAAACGCAACATTTCCAAATTTGTTATATAATTATCTTAAAAACTAATCACTAGATAAATGTATTTATTTATGAATTGTGTTGTTTTTAGAAAACTAATATGCCAAAACAACTGTTTTAACAAATATATAAATCCTACTGTCTTCTATTGATTTAATTCGTTTATCCAACATTTTGTTAAAGTGGAATTGTTGCGTTTTGTTATGGACCTCCTCAAATATTCTTCTCGATTTGACAAATTGGGTCAGGTCATATCAGCCTATGATTAGGAAATACACAAAAATTCTTCCCGTTTTCAATTTTCTATCGAATTGAATTGTATTCGGATAGAAAGTGGAGTGTATCATATAGTCGGCCCCGCCCGACTTTAGCCTTTCCTTACTTGTTTTTCTTTAAAATACGCGGAAAACCACCTTACAAATTAGATAACATAACACGTTATTTAATTTTGAAAAGGCCCATATGTTATCGAAGTATACAAAGTCTAGTTGAAAAACAATTAGATAAATTTAGAAGTTATGACCTTTATTGTAGAAGTAATGGCATTTCAAAAAATCGTGGCAATTTTTTAAATGAAAGCGAAATTCGCAAACATTTTAGGCAGTATCCTTTACCTTTAATTGGACATACAAGCAGGTGTGATCGGACTGATATTTCCAAAATGAAAATGCATCTTAATTGCACCTTCGGCAAATATTGGAATTTTAGTAAACAAGTAATAAACAATTTTTTAATATCGTTTTCGTGTTCTGAAAGCCAAAATACATCAGAAAATGCCCTTCGGTAAAATTTGTGTTGCATAGTATTATCAACCAATTTTAGTTTCTCAATAAATTTCTTGGATTTATTGAAGTTTCCATTAAACATAAATTATTACTATTTATCATATATTATATTTTATTATTATTTATTCTATTATTTATTTATTAATATATATTATATTTTTTAAACCAAATATGTTGATTTCTTATTAAGAAAATATTAGATGTGAAATTATTACATGGAGACAAGAAATTTGATTTCAACTGTGAAGCACGGAGTTGACAATATGATGGCTAGGGGAGCAATAGCAATAATACAGCAACAGACTTCCGGTGACTGGTTGGGTATTGGAGCTCCTTTGATCTTTCAGCAGGACAATGATCACAAGCAAAGTCACTGAAAGCTATTCTTTACTATGCTTCCCAGCTTCATAGCGATCCTCCATTACCAGACCTAAAAGAGAGTGAGAATCAGTAAGTAGCAAGTACTCACTCAGGTCAGAAATACTACGGCTGAAACAGATTTCTAATGCTATTTATGCCACGTAGTCTGCAAGTGGTCACAGACAGCCATGGTGGTCCAAATATAATAATAACATCAGAAAATGTTATACATAATTTTTATTTTCTCAATAGATTTCGGAGTTATTAAAGTTTTCATTAAAACAAAATTATTGCGAATAATAATAATTATTATACGAATTATAACCAATAATTTTTAACCAATTATGCCGATTTCTTATTCTGAAAATACAACGTCCCTGCGATAAATAAAGGCATGGAATCCCAAATTTTGAAACACATTTTCCCACATTATTTTAGGGAAAATATATCTCAAAAAATACTTTTTTATTTGATTTTAGCTAATTAATTGTATGTTACGTGTTATTAATGTTCGTGTATTGTAATGTATGAAAAGTTTATTTTCATGATTATAGTAAGATTTATATATAATATTGCATTTTTACTGTATTTATAAATTTATATATAATTATATTTATAAATAAAATACTATTAAATAGTTGGCCAAAAAGTGTAACACAACCAACGTTTTCGAGAAAAACGTAATTTTTAGTAGACTGGTTTTGTGAATTTTAGTACTCTTAAAATTATGAGAGATTTGAACTTGAATGTAAAAATCTTATAATTTTGCAAAAATTTAGTTTTAATGAAAACTTCAATAACTCAGACAATCACAAACGGATTTTTAAAATCAAAGTGTCCAAGGTCCAAGGGGAAACATTTTTCTCTTACAAGGACTGAGAATACCCATAATAACCTTTACTATTTTAGAGTATTTAAATAGATATGTCCAATTCGTACTATTTTACTTTTGCGGCTGTGTACGTGAGATATAACGGATTTACAAAATTTGTAATTTTGGAATGAAAATAGGATGAAAATACAACCAACTGCAGCACACACCATCAATATTTTGTGTGGCATTTAAGCTTTTTGAAGATTGCTGTCTTATATAAACTTTTGGAAGTTACTTGAAGTATTATTTCGATACATATAGTTTAAACGTATTGGTATCTTTGTCTTATAAGCGTGTTTTGAAATAACAAAAAAATATATATTTATTCTTAAAAATATTTGTTCATTATTTTTATTTGTTTTGGTTTGGCTATGTTACTGCACTTCTCTCTGGGGAATGCAATCTATTGCGGGGGATATATAAAGTTCGGCCCTGCCGAACTTAATGCCGTTCTTTCTTGTTGTAACTCGACAACACCTACATGAAAAATATTATCGCTTCCCAGGAGCTATGGGCTGTCTATGGGAACTGAGGCTGTGGGGAACTAAGAGAAACTAAAAACAAGTAAGAAGGCGTTAAGTTCGGCCGGGCCGAATCTTATATACCCTCCACCACGTAGTGCATTCCACAGTATTACCAGCAGATTAAAGGATGTCGACTTTACATAGAAGTACAGTACCATATTACGAAAATTGTGATATTTTTATGCACACTACTATATTTGTTTACTATTTCAAACTATAATTCGAGTCTTCACAGTCACAATGTTTACACCGAATTTCATGATAGCAACTTCAGCGGTTTGGAAGGTCCCATTTTTATCCCTCTTTTTCAATTTTATCACTTAAAAGTACGAATTTTGAAAAATTCCTCTATTTTACGTGTCTATGCAATTAGAGGGATGTACACACCGAATTTCATGATTCTAGCTGTTGTCGTATCATTGGTACCATATTTTATCCCTTTTTGTCCCATTTCGCCCGCTAAAACTTTTATTTTCTTTGTGGTGCTTCCAAGCTACAAGAGGAATGTCCGCAACAAATTTTAACTGTATGAAAAAAAGAAATTTAATTAATAAGCCAAGGCTACCAATATTTGTATACTATATATATATATAATGAATATAATACATAAGGGAGCAATCATAAATACCCTAAATATTGTTGGTACCATTTTTATCCCCTTTTTCCAATTTTGCCCCCTCAAGAGTACGACTATCTAAAATCTCTTTATTTTACGTATCTACACAATTATAGGGACGTACTCGCTGAATTTCATCATTCTAGCTGTATTCGTTTAGTTGGTACTATTTTTATCCCCTGTAGCCATTGTATCCATTGAAAGTACGAATTTGGAAAACACGTTTTATTTTTCGTGTATACGCGGTCAGACGAATGTATACTCCGAATTTCATGATTCTAGCTGCTGTCATTTGGTAGGTACTATTTTTATCCCCTTTTTCCATTTGAACCCCAAAAAGTACGAATTTTGGAAAGTTCTTATATTTTACGTGTCTACGCAATCAGAGGAATGTATATATCGAATTTCTTTATTCTAGGTTCAGCCGTTATGTTGGTACTATTTTTATCCCTCTATCCCCATTTAACCCCTTAGTACAAATTTAGAAAAAATACGTTTATATTATGTATGTACTGTATTAGAGGAATGTACACGCCAAATTTCGTGTTTCTATCTGTTGTCGTTTGATAGGTACCATTTTTATCCCTTTTTGTCCCATTTCGCCCCCTACAAATAAAAATCACTCTATGGTGCCCTTTTATGCTATGGAGGGAATGCGCATTGCAAATATCAACTAAAAACAAGCTAATATGTTCAAAAAACATGCTGAAATACTCTAAATATTAGGGGTATTTTCAGTCCTTGTGAGGGAAAAATTTTTCCCTCTGGGCCGATTTCGTTCACTTTCAATCCCAACCGATCTACAACCATAATACACATTTAGGAAAAATTTGAACCTCCTAGCTCATTTCGTTCGGCCGCTATCGTGCTTTCAACAGACAGACAGACAGACGGACAGACGGACATGGCTATATCGTCTTAGAATTTTACCACGACCCAGAATATATATACTTTATGTGGTCTCCGATGAATATTTCAAGGTGTTACAAACGGAATGACAAAGTGAATATACCCCCATCCTGGAGGTGGAGGGTATAACAAGAAGTATGGGTTTGAAGACGGGATCTATAAATCGACTTTCAAATAATCGACTTTTGGGAGGACAAAGTCGAAAAGTCGAAATCGACTTTACCATTGCCAAAAGCCGAAAAGTCGACGTTTGTTTTCAACTTTGTTATTGAATACCGATTTTACTTTTTCGCTCTAGAAAACACATCCTTTATCCGATTTTCTTCAAATTTGGCACAACAACTAGAAATATCTATGCAAAAAGTGGGTAAGATTGGTTCAGATTTATATATCCAATATAAATGTCTCTCGATTTGGTTTTGATTTGGCCTATTCGTCTTTTTATTTATTCGCAAAAGCCGAAAAGTCGAAAAACCGATTTTTAAAAATTTCTTATATTTGCAAAAGTCGAAAAATCGACTATTCATATATTTCCAAAAGTCGATTTTTCGACTCCAACTATACATCCCTAGTTTGAAGGCAATCGATTTTTCGAGCTGTGTTATTTATTCATTAAACAATTTACAAATATTGCAGCTAATAATTCTTAGGGGTTCTGCAAATGGGTGAGTCTAAGCCCATCTCCAGCCACTTGCTTTTGTGTCTAGACATCAACCAGCAAGCAACATTTGTATTGAAACATACAAAATTATAGTAAACACTTGTGGATTGCAACATTCACTTGAAATCCACACACATGCCAATTTCTCTTTCAGCCAGGCCAGCTCCATCGGCTACAACATCCACACATTAAACTCCAAAGCAGCTCTCACCCATGCTCGCTCTGTTGTGCTCTCACCCACTGTCCGTGTTCATGTAAGACTCGCACTTTGGTGTCGGCTTTTGAACGTGGCCAAAAGATTGTCTGACAACACATGTTTTGTTTAGTAAACGTTTATAAGTCATATGTAAATGTTCGTTGGTTAGCTGGCTGGCAGGTTGGTTGGATGGTTGGTACGAGGATTTCGCTAAAGAATGTATGAATTTTGTTTTTATTTTCTTTTTCCCCATCGTGCTCGTATATTCTGCAAAATCATCGAAATGCCTTAACTGCTACTTACTGCCTGCCTGTCGTGGTTGTTGTTGTTGCTGCTGTTCTTGCTGGTGAAATGTGCGAGTGTGCATGTGGGGATGTGTGTCCGTATGTTTGCTGGGGAACATGAGCCTGTGTGTGCGTAAATATCATGCGTGCTGAGTGAAATATGATATTGAAATGTTAAGAATTGTGTGTGCGTATGCATGTGTGTGTGTGAGTGTGTATTGGGTTTCGGTTTGGGTTTCATGAATGACATTGTTTATTGTTATTGTCTTATTATGCAAATACGGGGAAAAAGTATATTATCGGGGAAAATCACTTTGCGTATTTTTTATACATTTTACTATGGTAAGCAATGTTGTTGCCGTCGTTCATGCTGCCACAGTTGCTGCTGCTATTGTTGTTTTTGTGGTTATTGTTGCTGCTGCTGCTGTTGTTGTTTTGGCTATTTGCTCATAGAATTATGGTATGGAATTGTGTAATAAATCTAAGTGTCAAAGCTAATTATTGATCCTTTTCGGGATGTTATCATATTTATGAGGATAATGAACTGGCGTCTTTCGCATGGAAATTATCATTTCAATGGGAGAGGATTTGTTTCCATTTAGCGTCGCCAGGAAATCGATTCAAATGAAAATTAATGTGCATAGGCTGTCGCATAGTCCCTTACACATTGTGCATAAATAATTGGCATGTTCGTAAGAAAGTTTGAACTTAAATTTTAGAATCAATTTTAAAAGGTATTCAAAAAAATAAATTGGATATAAAACTCTTTTTATATCCTCCACCTAAGGATGGGGATATATTCACTTTGTCATTCCGTTTGTAACACCTTGTCTGTCCGTCTGTCTGTTGAAAGCATGCTAGCCGCCGAACGAGTCCTATGGTTGCAGGTCGGTTTGGATTGAAAGTGGGCGAAATCGGCCCAGAGGGAAACAATTGGCCCTAGCAAGGACTGTAAATATCCCCTAATTTTTAGACTATTTAAGCATTTTTGTTGTTGAAAATTTCCGATTTATATGCACTTGAAATTCGTAGCGTACATTCCTCTTGTAGCTGGGAACACCCAAAAGCCAAATAAAAGATTTAGCGGGCGAAATGGGACAAAAGGGATAAAAATGGTACTAATGATACCACAGCAGCTAGACTCATGAAATTCAGTGTGTACATTCCTCTAATTGCGTAGACACGTAAAATAGAATCGTAGAAATCGTACTTTTGGGACGAAAAGGTATAAAAATGGTACCATTGATAAGGTAACAGATAGAATCATGAAATTCGGTATGAACATCCATCTTAATGCGTAGACAAGTAAAATAGAAGGATTTTTTGAAATTTGTACTTCTAAGGGATACAAATGGTACCAACCAAACCGCTTTCATATTCTAACTGTGCAAACGCGAAACATAAAGGAATCTTTTTAAATTCTTATTTTTAAGGGGAAAATGACACGAACAAAAAGATTGTACCAACCAAACGGCTACGGCTACGTGATGTGTATTTCTCTGACGTAGAAGACTCGACAAATAATCTTTCGATATTCGGGATGAAATTGGTACCAACAAAACCGCTGAAATTGAAATCATGAAATTCGGTGTATACATTCATTTGAATGTATAGACGCGAAACTTAAAGGAATTTTTCGAAATTTGTACTTTTAAACGGAAAATGGAGCGATTGGGGATACAAATGTTACCAACCAAACGGCTACAGCTAAAATAGTGAAATTCGGTGTGTACATTGCACTGACTGTGTAGACGCGAAACATACAGATATCATTCGATATTCGTACCTTCAGGGTCTAAATGGAATTAAATTTGGGACCAATCAAGCGGCTGTAGCTAAAATCATGAAATTCGTCGGACGCGGAAAATAAGAGGACTTTTTTCAAATCCGTACTTTTAGAGTCAGAATGAAACACGTAAGGCTAAAGTCGGACGGAGTCGTCTATATGATACACTCCACTTTCTATCCTATTACGATTCAATGCGGTAAAAAAGTGAAATCGGGAAGGATTTTTGTATCCTGTAAATGTCTGGATTTGACAATAAATGTTAAATCGGAAAGGACATCCGTATGGGAGTATATTGAAACATGGAACGATGTGATCCGCCACATGTGGTGTTTCTAATTACATGATAAGGTGTTAAGCCAAATTTGAAGAAAATCGGGTACTATATGTGGTTTCAAGGACGGAAAAAGTCAAATCGGGAACGACATTTGTATGGGGGCAATATCTAAATCTGAACCGATGTTACCCACTTTCAGCACATCTGTTCCCAGTTAGATTATAAGATGTTGTGTCAAATTTAAAGAAAATCGGGTACTGTATGTCGTTTCTAGAGCGGAAAATGTCAAATCGTATGTATGGGGGCTATATCTAAATCTGATTTGCTTCAAATTAAATAACATTCGTTCTTGATCCACAAAACTTATTTGTGTCAATTTTTGTTATGACCGGACTATAATTGCGACCTTTAATTTGATTACAACAATAGATGGACAGACAGGCAGACGGACATTGCTAAATCGACTCAGAAAGTGATTCTAAGCCGATCTGTATAATAATCGATAGGTCTAGGCCGATTTTTTTTGTCTTTGAAGTCATTGAGCTCAAGCACCCCCTTCTGGTACTTACCCATCATATCTCAGTTGTTGCTACTCTAATGTACCACTCTAATATCAGAAAATTAAAGCTCGCATAAAATCATGAATCATGCTTGAGCTCAATGACTTCAAAGACAAAAAAATCGGCCTCGTCGAGACAAAAACATCGATGTATCACACTTTAAAATCCGTTTATAAATGCAGAAGTTATATAGAAAAATGTAAAAGCGCGACCCCTACGTTCGGCATAAAAAAAAAATTTTTTTTTTTTTGAAACTACCTTTCAATAATACTTCATATTCGAAGGTGTACGGCTAACTTTTTTTTTGTTTACTTGTAACCTGGTACGCTCTAATGTACATTCTACTGAGAATCCGAAATATAGGGTCCGCCAAATAACTTTTTTTTTGAAAACGCTATAAAAAAACTACTGAATATTTTCTCAAAAAAAAGTACAATGCTTCGGTTAATAAAAAGTACAATGCTTCGGTTAATAATGGAAAATAATTTCATTCAAATGGCTGCCTCGGGCACCCCACAAATAATAGTCCAACGGTTGAATAGTTGAAAAAAAACGTTAGATGGCGGACCCTACATATTGGTACCAAATGGTACGGAAATTTGGGCTGTAGCTGTAATCAAAAAATGACAAATGGGAAAATCGGCCCTGAGGGAAATTGTTTATACCCAATAACGACTGACAATGCACCTGATATTTAGGGAACATTTTTGAAGATTGCTGCCTCATATTCTCTTTTTGATTACTCTTGAAGTTTTATATTTATATAGTAGAGGTCTATTAATATTAGAATAATGAAGCATCACTATTTATTTACAACAATGCACATAAGTATATGCCTTATAGACATTTAAAACAATTATTGTGATGTGAATAAATTATTAAAATTGTTTAATATGTTAGTACACTTCTATGCAGAGTTACAAGCCGAACCATTATTATCGGCGGCGGCGCTACTCAAAATGGGTCGGCGGTGGCGGCTTTCGGCTGATTTGCCGACTCGTTCTGTGATTCGATCACCCCTATTTATTTTACAATTTTGGGAAAATGGAAGGAACAATTTGTATTGGTTTTTAATACCGTTTCTTTTATTTTTGGTTCAATATAGTTTTAGTTCAATATACGTTAATATTAGCCAATGTTCCCATAATTTATAATATGAATGAATTTAAAAAATAAATTTGCAATTGCAGCTTTTCATGTGAGGCATATTTGACCAGATATCTTGAATATCATAATCCTTTTTGTTGTTTATTGTGTTTTATAGGAAGATATGGCCACTCATACTGGAATTGACTTATATAAATGCGACTTTCAAATCAAAATAGAATCTATAGTGGGATACCAAATTCAAAGATAGATCCATATATTTCTCAGTGGAAGGTTGTCTACGTCGATAGTTATATTTTCTTTTGTAATTTTAAGTGGGTTGTCTATTTTGGTAGTAAGATTTGACTGAGTTAGAACTCCGTCAAGTCTCGGCGGCGTGGTTGAAGTCAATATAAGTCGATGAAATCGGCGGCGTGGTTGCAGTCGATATGAGCCGATGAAATCGGCGGCGGCGCGGCTCGTGCAGAAACATGCGGCGGCGGTGGCTTGTCGGCTTAAAATCGGTCGGCTTGTATCTCTGCTTCTATGTAAAGTTTACAGCCTCTAATCTGGCGGTAATCTGTGGAATGCTCTCCGTGGTGGAGGGTACATAAGATTCGGCCGGGCCGAACTTAACGCCTTTTCACTTGGTATCTTTCCTATGGATTCATAACGTACATAGTTAAGGATTACACTGGAACACCTATTTTGGGATGACAATGGATGTTTTTACACCCCTCCCCCATATAAATGTCCCACCTGATTTTGCTCTATGTCTTAACAAACGATAAACGTGTATTAATCTAGATCGTAAGAAATTGTATAAATCAAATTATATAAACTCACAAGAGATTTCGAATGTGCCCGAATGTGGACTCGTCTTGAAGTCTATGTAATATGATAGTAAGTGAAGTCCCCGCCCAACTTTAGTATTTCTTTATCTTGTATGTTTCGATTAAAGGAGTTAGAGGCTAACTTTTTGAATAACATTCAAAATTCCTATTACATATCCTTAATTGAAGTTATAAGTTTAAATTTTTGTTGTTCCATTTAAGTAAATTTGGGTCATTTAACATAAATGGCCCAAATTTGAAATGCGTACATTTCGTGAACATTCATATATTTGTGATATTTCCAAAACATGCGTGTCAATTATCAACTTAACATTTGATTTCTCATCAATTCACATAAACTTGCTATCAATTCTGTGAAAACTTCATCATCGTTGCAACAAACCTTCTACTTGCTGGCCTGCGTGCGAGTCCATTTTGCAGTTCTAGTCAACGTACGTTCAAAGTATACACGTATTTCTAATAAATCGAAAAATGTTCCTTTTGGTTTTCCAAACATTCACAACAAATATGACATCTAAAATATTTTTGACAATATCATTAAAGAGAAAATAAGCAAACTCCAAGAAAATGGCTTAGCAGTTGAATTGAAAATTAAAGTCAAAGAAAGAAAATTAATGAGAATATGCACCTCTAACATTGCTGCCGTTCTACTCAACGGCAACACTATAACCGATGTAAATGAATTCAGCTAGCATTAGGAGCAGACGCTGACGTAACCAGCAGGATCAATGAAGAACGTCACGCTTATGCCTCTCTATCAAGAATACTTAAAATTTTTGTTGGCTATTGCAAATAAGTAATCAGAACTTGATGACTACTTGTAATATGTATGTTACCAGTTGATACCGAAATCAGGCATCGAAAATGAAAATGGATTGGTGACATATTACGTAAAGATAACTCCGACGTTGCTAAACTGAGCCTCCAATGGAATTCACAAGGATGCCGAAACAAACGAACAACTTGGAATCGGTGGAAGCAGATTTCCAGACATACATGGTTCAAAACCGAATTGCATTTAGAATTTTCATAAAAACTCTGTACACTCATGATCCGTTACTAATCCTAACATGATCCTGCATCTTAATTACTTGTTACAAGAATTATCCTCCCATGCAAAAAATGTGGTGGATGTACATATAGTGTGATGACTTCAATATTCATTTTTTTGTTCAAAATGTGAAGAAAAATTCCACAATCATTAGTTTAGTGGAACATAAATCGAAGCTATATTTCATGTGAAAATGAAAAATGATAACGAAGTTGAATTCAATATATCCACGACTTTTACAAAACTACCCAATGTCAGGCACAAAGTCAGACAATGAGCCAAATCCAAGCGTAATAATTTGTTTTAATTTATGTTTTTGAAAGGGAGTCCGTCTGTCTGTCTTTTTGTGATGCCAGCCTAATCTCTACCACAAACATCTCATGTCACTGCAACAACAATAGTCGCATTAGGCCAATAAACTGCGTAAATAATATGGATATCGTTTTAATGCCAAATCAATTCATAATCACTTGAGCATAAATAACAACATATGATACGCATGTGCAGTCTTTGGCTTTTGCATTAAACCGCACAAGAACGAACGAACTGGCCCATCAGAATATGTCTTTGTTCATTTGACATTGAGATAATTGCTTCGAAATGTGCCCCAAATGAAGTATACGTGTGGTTGTATGCTCCTATAAATATTATATGTGTGAAAGCATATGTGCATATATACATATATGAAACTGGGTCGGTTTGTGTGGAAGAGTAAAACTGACAGTTGTCCGAACCTTAAATGAAAGCTTCGTTTGATTTGCTGTTCTCTAAAACAGTTTCAAGTTTTGGACAATAAAATATAAGTTATCTCGTTATGCCAATGGTACAATAACACAGTGCAACACGCGAAAGTATAACCATATACTGACACCACTACGTGATAAAAGACAAAAAAGTCCCGTCTCTCCAAGTTTTGCCCAAAGCAATGCACTTTTTTTATGGGCCCCAACGATTTGGGGCATCGGTGTCATTTTTGAAAAAAGTGATAATTTTCTCAGGCTCATGTCTTGCAAAACGTTTGGAATTTTGATTTACTCTCTGAGGTAAAGTTGTAGCTCCTGTCATAAAGAATAAAAATTGTGAACATATAAAATAAAAAAAACATCTTCGAGGTCAAAATCGCATAGATCACATAGCAAACCGGTCAAAATTTAAGGAGATGAACTTCAAAAAATTACCTAAGATCTCAATAAACAACTTTCTAGAACATAAGAACTTCCGGAATGATTTTTTACACCGTTTAGGTAGGAAAAATATATCTTGCATGACTGTTTCTGTTAATGGTCAGTCCGACAACAGTGCGTATGAGTGATATTATCCTTAATCAACAGCACGTATACGTTACACACTATATAAGATTTGTTCGACTACATTTTCGATTTAGACCTTGACTATGAAGTTTTTTTTGATTTTATATGTTCACAATTTTTGTTCTTTATGACAAAATTCCAAACGTTTTGCAAGACATGGGCCTGAGAAAATGATCACTTTTTGCAAAATGACACCGAGGCCTCAAATATTTGGGGCACATAAAAAAGTGCATGACTTTGGGCAAAACTGGGGGACACGGGTCTTTTTTGATCTTTTGTCACTTAGTGGTGTCCGTATATGGTTATATTTCCATGACATAAAAAATTACACACAGTATAATTTAATATAAACATATTGTCATTGAAAGCTGGACAAAAATGGGGAAATTCATAAAAATTTCAAATAATTCTGTTTTTATTTTATATAGACGAGTAATTTTCAAAAAAGGCATGCCTTTGAAATGGTATGTAAAATCGTGTTAGCTACGCGAAGGAAAAAATATAGTCGAATTATTTTCAAGTATTCATAAAACCAATCTATTTTTTATTTTAGATTTTTGCAACCTGGTTTAATACATACGCATAAGTTTATGATGTGTAGAACCCATAGAAATAATCATACACTGTTGTAACACAGGGCTTTATCACAATTTCAGAGTGTCTCCTTTGTACGTCTGTCCGTTCGTAGTCGGTTTGCAATTTGAAATTAATAAGAAAATCCAAATGTCAATACAATTAATATGCAAAACAAAGCACCGGCGATTCCAAAAAGAATATTATAAAAGGCGAACATAATTACGTACAATAGATGGACATTGTAGAGATGTCAATAGGGACAGGCTTTTTCTACTTCGACTATTTTTTTACATAGAAAAAATAACTCAAGAAAACAATAGCTTAAGTACATTGGATAAATTACCATTATTCCATTATTTTGGTTTGGGATGATAACAAATTTTTTATGTGGGTAATTGGGTCAATCGACATTGAATACCACTATGCAACAAAACATTTTCCGAAGGGCCTTGTATAACATTTGCAGATGTAATTGGTGTTTCTAAACTCGAAAATTATGATTTTTAATTTTTACTAAGATTCCAAATTTCGTCGAAGGTTCCTTTAATATTTGTACTCTGATTTTGGAAATATATGTGAATACTAGAAAATACCCGCTACTTCGTACGGTATTGACAGTAGTTTGTATCGGTATTCAAACAGTTTTTTTTTTATATTTTGAAATTGCTTTAGTGTAGTCAACAGCGTTTATACGTAGTCAATAGTTTAATTTACAGGCACAAAATGAAAACAATTTTTCTACAAAAAATCATATAAAGTAGAAAATTATTTGCACGTTTCTTTCTTAAGCTCACTACAGAGTAGGAGCGTATATATCATTAGGGATAGAAAAAAGTGTAACGCAGGATGGATAGGAAGGATAGATTTAAAACCATAAGTATGAACCAAGTCCCTTTCACGTCTGTCTGGCTCGTTGGTATACACGATGACTCTGGAAGGGACTTAATGAATTTATTCAAACTCTGCACATAGTACTATTTTTCCAAACTTAGTTTAAATTCGGAAATGGGGAAATTGGTATACATCTTATGTATTCACACACGTATAGTCCATATTCCAAAACAAACGACCCGTACGTAAAATTAAACCTAATATATCTTCTATATTATCCATGCAAATTGACATAAGACTTATATAACTTCCATACGTATGGTTGAAATTAGTTGCAATTCGAGATTTTAAAATGTTTTTATAATCATTTTAAACCTAAAAAATGTGTATGCTTTTCCGCGTCCTTTGTAGTCCCTATCCAAGTGAAAATTAAAACCATAACTTCTATACCGGTGCGTTACTTGAAATCTGAACTTTTAAATGGAACAAACATTTTGTATCTATCTTTTATTTTGCCAGGGATAATTAATATAATAATCACACATAACTCTTTCTGTGCCGCTTTTGCCCTTAAACATACAAATTTCGAAAAATTAATTTATGTACTCGGAGAAATGTACACACAGAATTTCTTTTCATATTCTAGCTGAAAACTTTGGTTGGTACTATCTGTATCCACCACTTTTGATCCGCTTCCCCCTTTAAAGTACACATCCAATTGTATTGCAGTATCCATTTTAATCGCCTTTTTCTAAGTTCTACTTAAAAGTATAAATATTGAAAATCAGTTAATGTTTCGCGTCTACACTGTCAGAGGAATATACACACCGTATTTCACGATTCTAGACTCAATAGTCGTGTTGTTGGTACCATAGGAATATAAAAGGTACGAATTTCGAAAAATATATTAATTTTGTGTTTCTATGCATGTAAAGGGTGTTTTTTATTGGGGTATAGAACTTTAAGTTGGCATCACTTTTTTAACTGGCGGCCATTTTGTCAGCTGTCAAGTGATTAATATTAAGTTTGGTTTGCCATTTCATCATGAACAGGTTGACAAAAGAACAACGCTTGCAAATCGTGCAAATTTATTTCGAAAGTAATGGTTCAGTTCGCGAAGTTCACCGCGCTCCGTCCATTTTATGGTCGACATAATCATCCATCAGAGCAATTAATTCGGTTAACCATGGATCGTTTTCGCACTACGTTTACTCTATGTGATAATACGCATCCGCAGAGACGTCGAACAGTGCGCACCGAAGAAACAATTGCCCTACGCCAACAAACCAGAAACGTTAGGGGACTTGGAAGCCAACATTCGTGGCGTTATTGCCAACATACGGCCCCATATGCTCGAAAAAGTGGTTGAAAATTGGACCTGTAGAATTGGCTATATTCGAGCCAGCCGCGGCGGCCACATGCCCGAAATCATATTTAAACATTAATGGCATAAAATTATCCTTCCAATAAAGCCAAATTGATGGACATTAAAACGATTTTCTTGTGTTTTATTTCAATTCGAAGTTCTATACCTCAATAAAAAACACCCTTTACAAACCGAATTTCATGATTGGTAACGCTGTTATCTGTTTTTACCCAATTTCACAAGTACAAAAGTACGAATTTCGAAAAATTCCTTCAATTTGCATTTTCAGGGATGTACACGCCGAATTTCATGATTCCAGCTCCGTCTGTTCGATTGGTACCATTTTGTTTCCCTTTATACCAAATTCCACTCACAAAAAGTACGAATTTTGAAAAATATTTTCTCAGTCGCATTCGTGCTGTAAAAGTAATGCCAGTTCCGAATTTCATGATTCTAGGCCCAGTTGTTTGGTCTGGGCTGTGGTACAATTTTTATCCCATTTAATCCCTTAAAATTATAAAAATTTGGAAAAAGCCCTATCAGTGATGTGCGCTGTAAAACGAATATACATACCGAATTTCATTATTGTAGCGTCATCCGTGTTGTTGGTACCTTTTTATTCCCTTTTCCGCGTTTACCTATTTAAAGTACGAATTTAAAAAAATTCGGTCATTTTGCGTTTCTAAGGATTTTGGTGTGTGTACACACCGAATGTTATTATTCCAGCTCCATCCGTTTGATTGGTACCATTTTTATCCCTTTTTACCCGATATCATCCACATAAAGTACGAATTTTGAAAAATATTTTCTTGGTCGCATTCGTGCTATAAAAGTAATGCCCGTTCCAAATTTCAAGATTCTAGGCCCTGCCGTTTGGTCAGGGTGGTGGTACAATTTGTATCCCATTTACTCCGTTAAAAGTACAAATTTCGAAAAATGCTTTCTTATTAGAGATCAGCGCTGTAAAACGAATATACACACCGAATTTCATTATTGTAGCGCCATCCGTGTTGTTGGTTATTTTTTTATCCCCTTTTCCCTTTAAAAGTACAAATTTAAAAAAATTCCTTCATTTTGCGATTTTAAACATTTTGATGGATGTACACACCGAATTTTATGGTTTCAGCTACATCCATTTTATTGGTACTATTTTTATCCCTTTTTACCCGATTTCACCCCTATAAAGTACGAATTTTGAAAAATATTTTCTTTGGCGCGTTAAAGCTAATTTTTGTACCAAATTTCAAGATTCTAGTCTCAGCCGTTTGGTCATTGCGGTTGTACAATTTTTATCCCTCTTTACCCCATTTTACCCCTTAAAGGAACGAATTACGAAAAACTCCCTTCAAATCTGATTTCTTCTCTGTAAGGGAAATGTACATACCAAATTTCATGATTCTAGCTTCAGCCATGTTGTAGGTACCATTTTTGTCCCTTTTTGTACCAATTAATCCCCCAAAAGTACGAAGTTTTAAAATGTCACTTTTTGGGATGTCTTCATACCAAATGGTCGTTGCGTTGGTACCATTTTTATCCCTTTTTACCCCGTTTTACCCCTTAAAAGTAAGAATTTCGAAAAATCACGTCTTATCACACCTCTATACTATATATATATTTCGTTCCAGATTTGACATGTTCCATTTTCAAAACCATTTATTTTAACAAATTTTCTTCAAGTTTGGCACAACTCCTAATATTTGAACTAGAAACATCTCTTGTGAAAATGAGTAAAATCGGTTCAGATTTATATATAGCTCCTATACAAATTTATCTCCTTATTTGACTTTTTCTGGTCTAAAAACTGCATAATTTAACCTTACCCTTCATTTGAACTAGAAATATCTATAGAGGAAGTGGGTGAAATCGATTCAGATTTGTTATAGCTCCCATACAAATTTCGATTTCAATTTGATATTTCCGGACAACACCTTATATTATAAAAGGGGTCAAATTGGTTCAGATTTATATGTAGGTTCCATACAAATGTTTTTACTTTTTTTACTTTTTCTGTTCAATAAACCAATGTTTTAAAAAGTTTTTGATCAGAACAGAACTGGAAACATACATTGTGAAAGAGGGTATCATTGGTCCATGATATAGGACACTTTCCAAAATCTTTTTCGAATTTAATTGTTGGACCAAATGTTTACCTGCCTTTTTGCGGGCGAATATTTTCGGGCACGTTACGGCACTCTGGACGCACTCACTCGGGAACGCACACACACACCTTTTCCACTTGTTGCGGAATCAACGCAACTGGTTGATTGGCCCTCGTGCCTTTGGCTAGTTAGCCTTTTATGTAGTCTTATTTGCCGGTTTTAACACTATTTATTGTTTTATTTTACAGGCACAACACTATTTATTTATTTTTTAGCACTTTTATTTATTTGTAGTTTTTAGATTTAGGAAAATTTATAAGTTTAGTTTTAAGTAGAAAAAAATGGAGGCGGAATGGTTTTGCTGATTTGGTTGAAGAAAAAATTGCGAATAATGCCGGCAAACCAAAAAGGAAGAAGAAGAAAAAAAATGATTAACTCTTCGGAGCCAACCAGGCTGTTTTTGCCGCCGTCAGCGCCCACCTAAACGCAAGGCGTACGACGTATTGCGAACTTTAAAGGTTCGCTGCACCATGGCACTGACATTTCCTCAGCCAAATCTACATGTGCAAAACACGTTCGCATATGGCGCGAACATTCCGGCGGCCTTGCACCAATGTGCAAAACTAAGGTCGCGTTCACACTGGAGTACAGACAAATGCAATTAACATTTAGAGTAAATTATACATTAACATTTCGATTTAACGGGGAAGATGGGGTAATTGCATTTGTTGTCTCCAGCGTGCACGCGACCCAGGCAACTTACATCGATATTAATATTTATAAAGCTTCATACTTCAGGTAATTTGAGATCATTATGATTAGACATGTTACCAAATTGAAAAACAAAGGTAATTTCATTTACAAGACTTGATAGGTGGGAAATTAACCTTTTCCTCTTCAATTGCAAAAGTTAAGAAAACGAAAGTTAGAAATCTTGGGAATTAAAATTAATTTGGTAACACGTCTAAAGAAAAAACAAAAACTTAACTTAATATATACATGGCGTTTTCACTCCTGAAGGAAATGTTCGGTTGGCAAATATAAACTTAAAACAAGTACCCCTGAGTATTCCCTTTCCTATAGGAAGAAAGTGGTCGAACCTTCGTTTCAGGAAGGAAAACGCCTTAACAAAGGATAAGGCAATTCAGTAGTTGATACTTAGATTAAGTTAGAAAGAAAATAATAGAAATTCATATTGAGGTACTTATGTCTAGGTTTGTTTGTTGGATGGTGACTTACGGATCACCTGCCGCATTCATTCTTGGCGTGGTTCCAACTTCCCTTCCCCGAAGAATACGGGACCAAAAACTGTGTGTTGGATGAGTACCTGGCCGGGACGACCAATGGCTGCTCCTCTGAGTGCTATGAAGGCAGCGTCGGCACCCAAAATCAGGCGGTATGGATTCGGGACAAACCAAGTCTGGTCTGCAAGATTGGATCTACCAACGATGGGGTGGCTGCCAGTCCACAAACTATCCAGACGCTTCCGTGGGGTGTCGCTGTATCTGGTGTCTTCGACGACGCATCTTACGTCAACCAACTCTCGGTCGAACAAGCGATGTTTCAGCCATATGGTAGTATATCCTCGGGATATGCGACAATGGTAGTCCTCAGCTGCCTCTAACGTTATGGAGGAACGTGGCTGACTCGGGTCAATGACGATACGGATTAACCGGAACCACTCACTATCGTTGGGGTAGAGGCTTACCATTGCTGTCATAGGGAACCAGATGTGGCGTTCGCCGATCGGGTGTAAGAGGCTATTATGCTGACGTTCACAAAGACGGCATTTGAAGACACTGGGACAGTCTCGGCGAAGGTGTGACTGGGCAAGACAGCTGGTACACAAATTCAGTGAGATAGCCCGATCGCGTCTGCGCGCAGGCTCCAGGACGAGAAAACGCGTGCAATCTCGGATCGCATGGTAGCGATGACAGATAGGTCACTTGTAGGTCTCACTAAATTGAGCTTCAGCCATTTTGATTTAGTATCCTGCAATAACGAAGACATTAGTAACTTATAGATTTGGTAATGGGGAAGTAGGGGGAAGTGTGAAGAGAAACGGGGAGAAAAAAGTAAGCTTTATGGATCACGAGGCAGAAGAACCATTTTATGGATAGGTCTGGTTATTAAACCGTTTTGAGTCTTGAGCGAACACGATCGTCCGAGCCACGGAAGACCTTTACAACGCGGCCTAAGCGCCATTCGGTCGGGCAAACCGGTTCGTGCTTTATGACAACTAAGTCATTTACTTGTATGTCGGCCTGAGGGACTTGCCACTTGTTTCTCTTATTCAATTCTACCAGATATTCTCTTTTCCACTTGCGGCAAAGTTCCGACTGCATGGCCTTGACTTTCCGCCAGCGATTTAAAATACTGTCAACTGGAGCTATTTCTGTAGGTTCTGCTGGGGTAAGTATAGGAGCACCGATAAGAAAGTGGCCGGGGGTGAGAGCCGATAACTCATCAACGTCGTTGGAGAGCGAACCTAACGGGCGAGAGTTGAGACACGCTTCGATAGTGGCCAGGAGAGTTGAAAACTCTTCGAATGTATATTTTAGTTGGCCACTGACCTTTTTGAAATGACTTTTAAAACTCTTAACTCCGGCCTCCCAGAGACCTCCCATATGAGGGGCTCCTGCCGGAATAAAGTGCCACGACAATTGTTGATGACCATATTTCGAGACTACGACATCCCTAAGTTCTTTTACATGCGTGGAGAAGTTTGAGTCGATCTGTCGCGCTGCACCGACGAAGTTACGACCATTGTCAGAGTAAATTCTACTGGGACAACCACGACGAGCCACGAAACGGGCCAAGGCAGCCAAGAAGGCAGGAGTAGATAGATCACTCACGGCTTCGAGATGGACAGCTTTAGTCGAAAAACATACAAACAGACACGCATAGCCCTTCGTGATCCGACAGTACCGTCCTGTGAAACTTTTTATTTCGAAAGGACCCGCGAAATCAATTCCTGTATTCGTGAAAGGGCGACTGAAACTAGTTCTTTCTTTGGGAAGGACTGACATTATTTGACCTTGACATTTTTTCTTGTAGAGCACGCATTCTTTACAATTTCTGATGTGATATTTCACGAGATTTTTTGCCTTTATAATCCAACATTCCAAACGAATGGTGTTGAGTACCAACCTTGGGCCACCGTGTAGGACTAGTTTATGAATAAAGTCGACATAGAGTCTAGATAGCCTGCTACTATATGCCAAGATTATTGGATGACGCTCGGTATAAGATAGACTCTTGGTGGAACCTAAGCGGCCGTTGGCGCGAATCACACCATTTTTGTCGAGAAATGGTGTGAGAGTTAGAAGCGGACTGTTGGCGCTAAGATTTCTTTTTTGAGAGAGACAGTGATGTTCATTGGGAAAATGACGAAGCTGGGCCAGTAAAAAAAGACGATTCCTCACGAACGATAACTCTTCAGCCGTGAGACGTAAAAGGGTTTGCGCCATTCCGTTTCGTCTACTAGGCAAGGCATTATGAACAAATCTAAATATATAAGCCAGAACATGGATTGCTCGCGGAAACGATGAAAATCGATCCAGTATATCAGTTTCTACATCAGATCTAGCAACATGTACTTGAACTCCTCTGGCTTCTTCCGAAGTTTCAAAAGATCTCGATGTTGTGGGCCACGATGTCTTTTCATATCTCAGCCATTCTGGTCCGTGCCACCACAGGTCATTATCTTTTAGTTCCGAAGGGATCAGCCCCCGGGTTGCTAGATCTGCGGGATTATAGTTAGAGGTTACATGTAACCAGGGTCTATTTCCCACCTTTTCGAGAATAATCGCAACTCTATTTGCAACGAAGGTTTTCCAGACACAAGGGGGCTTTTTGAGCCACGCTAAAACTATCGTAGAATCGGACCACAAATACAAAGGGGAATTTTCTGTCTCAAATTGAGGTAGAATGTTCTCAACCATTTCTGCTAATAGTACCGCCCCGCATAATTCTAGCCGAGGAAGAGAAGGTTTCTTTATTGGAGCCACTTTCGTTTTTGCTACTAGCAGATTCGTATAAACTTGACCTTCCACCTGAATTCGTGTATATAAAGTTGCCGCATACGCTGATTCTGACGAATCACAAAACCCATGGTATTCTATGCTACAACTGGGTGAAAATCTAATCCAACGAGGTATTTTAATGGAATCTACTTCATTATATTTTGAAATGAAATTTTTCCACTTTTGGAAAGCCACCGTCTTTATCTCGTCATCCCAACCAATTTTATCGAGCCACATATCTTGCATTATAATCTTTGCTGTGATAATAACTGGTGCCAACCAGCCGGCTGGATCAAATAAACGGGCAATTAATGACAGAACTTCCCTTTTCGTATATGTCTGTTTCTGTCCAATTTTTTCGGTTACAAAATAGAAATAATCTTCTGCTGCGTTCCATCGTACACCCAGAGTTTTTGCCGTACTTTTATCATCTAAACATAAAAACGCAGAGTTTAAGAGATGATCAGAAGGCAATCCTGACAAAATTGTTCTCGTATTCGACGTCCATTTCCTCAATTCAAACCCTGCGGTTTTGAGGATACCAATCAACTGATCACGAGCCACCAAAGCATCAGGCAAACTATGAGTACCAACCAACGCGTCATCAACATACATTGAGCCACGAAGAATATTCGCACCTATAGGAAACTTATTTTCCTCATCATCAGCTAGTCGAAGCAGAGTTCTAAGGGCCAAATATGGGGCACAGTTAACACCGAAAGTGACGGTCTTCAATTGGTAATCTACGATCTCATCATTTTCAGTCTCCCTGAACACAATTCTTTGAAAACGTGCTTGTCCGGGATTTATCAGAATTTGTCTGTACATTTTTGAAATGTCAGCATTAAAGACAAATTTAAAGAAGCGCCACCTTAAAACAAGGGCCACTAAATCAGATTGCAGAATCGGGCCCACATATAATATGTCGTTAAGACTCGTCCCGTTAGACGATGGGCTAGAAGCATTGAACACGACTCTCAACTTCGTAGTCGTGCTCTCTGGTTTGAAAACCCCATGATGAGGTAGATAATAACTCGGACCACCATTTGTAAACTCGACCTTTTCCATGTGGGCCAACGTTGAATACTCCTTTATGACCTCATCATATTGACTTTTCAATTCTGGTTTTCGTAATAAAGACCTCTCATTTCTCAAAAACTGACTCAAAGCTATATGACGATTAGGGCCAAGGTGAGGAGCTTCTGATCTAAAGGGCAGATCTACCACATATCTCCCATCAGAACGCCTCACTGTCGTAGAGCAATATATTCTTTCACAGCTTTTATCTTCTTCTGAAAGAACTGGCTTACAAGATACCTCTTCTATCTCCCAGAATTTTGCTAGCTGCTCGTCAATCGAAACTTTTGTCAGATGAGAAACTCTAGTAACATGTAGTGATTCTGTACTGGCTGTTGGGCCAGTCACAATCCAGCCAAAAATAGTCTCCTGAGCCACGAGGGAATCAAAGATACCATGCTGGACTCCACCACGCAGTATAGTAGGATATAAATCTCCGCCCAAAAGCATGTCAATTCGACTACTTTTGTAGAAGTCTGGATCCGCATAATCCAATTTGGGCAAAACCATATTTCCGGTAAGACAAAGTGAATGACTAGGTATGTTTCCCGTCACCTTAGCCACTACTAAAGCCTCAACTTTAAGAGTAAAATTAGGATTCCTTTTGGAATTTATGAAGAAAGTCGCCATCTTTTCGGATTTGCTTACCATCCCTCCTCCCAATCCAGTTACTTCTGCAGAAACTGCAACTGTTGGCAACTTTAGCATCTTTTCAATCTTTTCAGATATAAAGCTTTCATCGGAACACGGATCTATCAGCGCTCTAACTTTGTAAGTTGAGCCAAGGTGAACAATATTTATCCATGCCGTGGCTAACATAACTCGTTTTGCAACTGTAGTGTGATGTGTTTGAACAGAGCCAAGTGTATTATGATTCCCAGTGGACTGTATACTTTGATTTCTTGAAGTACTTGGCTGTCCTGAACCCTGACTACTTTGATCTGCCCCACTTGATTGATTTTGTTGATTAGGAATCCTATTGAAATCCCTATGCAAAAGACTGTGATGTTTGCCTTGACATTTTGAACAACCATTTTGGGCTGTACAATTTACGTACATGTGGCCAACCATCAAACAATTGAAACAATACTTAAACTTTCTAAGTGTGGAGGCACGATTTTTCTGATCCATATTCAAAAACTTGTGACACGAGCTGATCGGATGAGAATCTTTACACATTTTACACTGGGCCACGTCGACCTTAGTATGATGTGTTTTAGATTTCTTAATTTTGGTACTAGTTTGATGAGTTTTCCTTGATATATTTTGCGCTTCGTTGGACCACTTATTACCCGCAGTAAGAATGTCTGAAACACTTTCTAGCGCATGGAATCTATCTGTCAAAAACCCATTAAGTTCACTCCATTTCGGAAGTTCGGTCTTGTTCTTCACCGACTGCTCCCAAAGACCTAAAGTCTGTTCTGACAACTTGGATGAACACAGAAACACGAATATGGGATCCCACGAAACAATATCAATATTAAACAGCTTTAAGACTGACATACAATTATTTATGTCCCTTTGAAGTCTTTTTATTTCTTGAAATGAATCTCTTTGACAAGGAGCCATATTGAGTAACAGTCGCAACTGACTATTTACTAAAACACGCTTATTTTCATACTGATTTTTTAGATTCGACCAAGCTATTTCAAAATTCTCTGCCGTCAAGGCAACGTTACGATTGATTTCTCTAGCTTCACCGTCTGTCTTTTGAAATAAATAAAATAATTTCTCAACAGCACTTAGCCTTGAATTATTTATAAAAATCGCAGTAAACAAATCTCTAAAAGTGGGCCACGAAACGTAATCGCTTCGAAATATCCCAGTGTCACAAGGAGGAACATGAATTGAAAAGTCTGATTTGGCAACTGCAGCTTTAGAAACACTGACAGAAACTGCTGGCCCAGCATTAGCTATCAAATTGATGCACCTAATGTACACTTTATGAGTCTGGTTGTGCTTTGCATACACTTTTTTCTTCTCAGATGTAGCTACACAATGCTCCTCATAAATCGTTTTGTATTTAACCCACAGCATTTCCAGTTCATTTCTCTCGCATTCTATAGCTTCTTTAGTATAAGCTGAAAAATCTTCCTCTTTCAGCCGATTCTCAAATCGGGCCACTTCATCAACTACTTCGTTGAATTTATCCGACGTTGACATATTTGTCTCTTAATTCTAGCAAATCGTAAAATAAATCCCGAAAAAGTCTCTCAAAATATTATTTTTCCCAATAATATTAAGCACTTCGTACTTGTTTCACAATAAATCTACGAACCACCAACGATTTAATTTATAATCGATCACGATTATAATATTTCATAACCAAAGATATAAAATATTTTACAACAAAATATTTCACCAAAAACTGTGTGCCACCCTAATGTCCATAAACCAACGGGCCAACGTTCAGCTTACATAAACCACGCAACTTGAATTGGAACACAAATTTCATGAAACAGTGATAATATCGTGATACAATAGTATATTCAAAGTTATTTCTTGCCAGAAAATTCAGTTGAGAAAAGGGACAGCCAATTCTCCAAATATTCCCATAAAAAATCCAATTGAGAAAAAATTGTAATTTAATTTCTCAAAGTGTTTATGAAAAATATCAAAAAATATTTTTTGCAAGTAAAAGACGATTTTCCACAACCACGAGAGTCCCTTGTGAGAAAAAGAGACAACCAATTCCTTATTGCCGCCAAACGTTTATGTACAAAAGCTAATATGGCTGTTATATACTTAAAGCGCGTCTTTTGTATATATGTACGTATATGTATGTACGCTTGTATGTAAAAGGCCGCTCGAACCTAACCTCAATTACGTTACATTGACAATTGCATAATTTGCATGAGCCTTAGAAACAATTTCTTGAGCCACTTTTAGTTTCCCTGGGACACTATATACATATATTTTAATGGTACGCACCTTGAGCAACTTTCCTGGTTTCTGACGGGAGATAGGACCAAATGGACCAAATGTTTACCTGCCTTTTTGCGGGCGAATATTTTCGGGCACGTTACGGCACTCTGGACGCACTCACTCGGGAACGCACACACACACCTTTTCCACTTGTTGCGGAATCAACGCAACTGGTTGATTGGCCCTCGTGCCTTTGGCTAGTTAGCTTTTTATGTAGTCTTATTTGCCGGTTTTAACACTATTTATTGTTTTATTTTACAGGCACAACACTATTTATTTATTTTTTAGCACTTTTATTTTTTTGTAGTTTTTAGATTTAGGAAAATTTATAAGTTTAGTTTTAAGTAGAAAAAAATGGAGGCGGAATGGTTTTGCTGATTTGGTTGAAGAAAAAATTGCGAATAATGCCGGCAAACCAAAAAGAAAGAAGAAGAAGAAAAAAAATGATTAACTCTTCGGAGCCAACCAGGCTGTTTTTGCCGCCGTCAGCGCCCACCTAAACGCAAGGCGTACGACGTATTGCGAACTTTAAAGGTTCGCTGCACCATGGCACTGACATTTCCTCAGCCAAATCTACATGTGCAAAACACGTTCGCATATGGCGCGAACAATTGTAATGGCGTAGAAAGTGAAGGGTATCATATAGTCGGCCCCGCCCAACTTTAGACTTTCCTCAATTGTTTTAATGTGTAGAAATAATTTGTATATATTAAAAGATAACCCTTTAACATTTCGTATCATATTTAAAAATAAAATAAATTAAATTATTTAATCAGATACACCATAGAAAATCAGTCTATGTGGTGTACGTGTGTTTTGAATGCACAGTTATGTTCTTAAAGGACGCGTAGAAAATACTAATTTGACTAGTTAACAGAAGAGGAATGTCACTATCCATTCGTAGAAAAATCCACAATAATAAATTAAGTTTTGAATAGACACCTGATTTGATCAAAACTTTCAACTCGATAATCTCGAAACAGCCAAAAAACGTATGTTATATTGGGGGACGACATGGAGACATATTCCGACAGACCGACAGATATGAAGATTCTATGTAGACAACCTATGCTGGGATTAACTGAATAATATTAAATAATAAAATTATTAATGATAGCAATTTGTAAATAGGGGAGTCTCCTCAGGGGAAACGTGTTTTTACCTTCGTTGTATTTAAGAATATTTGTGAACATTTGTTCCGAAACGAAACGTATAACAAGTACTGACCGGACTGATACTTTCGACATTAAAGGGACCATCGACAAAAATGAAATTTTATTATTTTTTAATTTATTACAAAAAATTAATGTTGATTTTATTGAACAAAAAATATTTGTTTAGGTCCCGGACACATTTTCATCTTTTTTGTAGCATAGTATTATTTATGTACCTATATTTTTTCTTAAAGCTAGGGTAAAAGAGAGTTGAAATATGTAGATTTCTTTGCAGTTTCATTTTCATATTATTCAACATATATAATAAATTTGATCCGTATTTGACATGCACTTTTGTACCGAATTAAATATTCTTACACTTTTCGTAGCCGAAGAGTGGTACACATTTTTTCTATATTTTTAACATATAATTTTTAATAAATTTGTATATATGTAAATTTTAAATGTGAATATTTAAAAAATTCTCAAGAAAAAAACTAAAAAAATCCTTTGATTTTTTTATAATAATATAGTTTGAATCAAAACCTTCTTCGATTTTTTCCCTATTCTTTTTATACCCTCCACCTAAGGATGGGGGTATATTCACTTTGCCATTCCGTTTGTAACACCTTGAAATATTTATGGGAGACTCCATAAAGTATATATATTGTGGGTCGTGGTAAAAATCTAAACCGATCTAGCCATGCCCGTCTGTTGAAAGCACGATAGCGGTCGATAGAAATGAGGAGGTTACAGATCGGTTGGGATTGAAAGTGAGCGAAATCGGCCCAGAACTCCCTAATATTTAGAATATTAAAGCAATTTTTTAAACTTCTGCATTATATGCACTTGAAATTTGTTGCGTAAAAGCACCAAAAAATAAATACACGTTTTTGCGGGCGAAATGGGATAAAAAAGGTACTAATGATACGAGAAACATGACATTTGGAATGCGCATCCCTCTAATTGCATAAATACGTAAAATAGAGGGATATTTCAAAATTCGTACTTTTAAGGGATACAATTTGAAAAGAGGGTTAAAAATGGTACCAACCGAACCGCTGAAGTTAAAATCATGAAAATCTGACTATGAAAATGCAAAATAAAAAGGATTTTTTTCGAAATTTGTACTTTTAGCCGGAAAATGGGCGAGTGGGGATAAAAATGGTACCAACCAAAAGGCTGCAGCTAAATAATGAAATTCGGTGTGTACACTTCTCCGACTGCTGTGACGGAAATAATAAAGAGATCTGCCGTTATTCGTAACATCAGGATCTAAATGGAATTGAATTTGGCTACAATCAAACGGTTGTAACTAGAATCATGACATTCAGTATTTGTACTCGCCCGACTACGTTGACACGGAAAAAAGAGGTACGAAGTTTTCTAAATTCGTACTTTTAGGGTCAAAGTGGAAAAAGGATACCAAGAATGGTACCAATAAAACGGCTATAGCTCTGAAACATATTGGATCTTCAATATTACAACTTTTCCTACCAATATGGTACTGAAATTTAGCCTGTAGAAGGAATCAAGAAATTGCAAATGGAGAAAATCGGACTTGAATGAAGTTGTTTCTACCTAATAATATTTAGGGCACATTTTTGAAGATTTCTGACAAATAATTATATTAATATTTATTTCGTAGAGGACTATTAACATTATAATAATGAAGAATCAATATTTTCCTAATATGGTAGTGCACTTCTGTGTAATGTCGACAGCCTCTAATCTACCGATAATACTGTGGAAAACACTCCGTGGTGGTGGGTATATAAAATTCGGGTCGTCCTTTTTACTTGTTTTTTAATTTTAATGTCTAAAATTAAATTTTTACTCGTTAGTCAAATATGAATTAATTTTTTCCTGATAGTATCTTTACCTAGTTCATATTAAGTTACGTCAAGTATTTCCAGTATTACAGTAATTTTTACTATTACTTTTTCGGAGAATTTTTCTGAAAGCCGTCCAAGTTGGTATGTCCATTGATTCAGAAAAAACCCAAACGGTTTACAAGAAAATCGTAAATCTATATAATAAAAATAAGTAAGGAAAGGCTAAAGTCGGGCGGGGCCGACTATATAATACCCTACACCACTCCCTACGTATGTACCTCGCTTTGATTACTATACCCAGGTATTTCATGGGAGCACTTTTATGTAGTTCATATAAATTTTTGGTATAACCCCATTTGGGGTTATACCGCTAAAGCGGAAGAAGTGAAATAGGGAGCGACATTTGTATAGGGGCTATATCTAAATCTGAACCGATCTTATCCAAATTCTGCACAGGTGTTTCTAGTTGGATTATAGGTTGTTGTGCCAAATATAAAGAAAATCGGGTACAATATGTGGATTTTAGAGCGGAAAAAGTCAAATCGAGAGCGACATTTGTATGGAGGCTATATCTAAATCTGAACCGATCTTACCCACTTTCACCATAGGTGTTTCTAGTTCGATTATAAAATGTTGTGGAATTTTAAAGAAAATCAGGTACAATATGTGGTTTCTAAAGCGGAAGAAGTGAAATAGGGAGCGACATTTGTATAGGGGCTGTATCTAAATCTGAACCGATCTTACCCAAATTCTGCACAGGTGTTTCTACTTGGATTATAGGTTGTTGTGCCAAATTTAAAGAAAATCGGGTACAATATGTGGATTTTAGAGCGGAAAAAGTCAAATCGAGAGCGACATTTGTATGGGGGCTATATCTAAATCTGAACCGATTTCTTCCAAATTCCGATGGTCCTTGGCTAGAAAAAATAACTTCTGCCAAGTTTCATGACAATCGGACAACAATTGCGACCTGTAGAGTGCGAATAAACTTAGATGGACAGCAGACGGACCAACGATCTTTGTTACAAACTGTTCGCGGCAGTCCGAACTGGGTTTTAAGATGAAAAAACTTTTGGATAGTTGACCGCAAAATATAAATATTTTTAAAAAACTGAAAGTGCCTTTTTCTATAGAATTTTTGAATGAACTCAAGGTTATATGTCTCAATTCAAGCAATGGATATGCGAAATTCCTTTATGTTATGTTCGTTATGATTCTGCGAAAGTTGAGTTGAACGATGGATTTGGATTCATTATTCTCTGGACGATCACGTTGGACCCATACGACTATTTTGACCGTGTAGATTTTGGCTACGATTCTCTCGCAAAATTTAATTTTAACGGCTTCATCTGATATTGCGGCTAAGTTGTTGAAAAAGGTCGAACTGTTCATTCAGCAATCAAATTGCCGTTGACTACGCATATTAAAGAAATTCCAACGTGCAGACTGTCGAAGGAACTGTGTCGGTGATCATGGCGGTGCAGTAACGTAAATTGATCGCTCGAAATGAATATACGATGTCCCACAAAAATTCTTTGGAGAAAGTAGACCGAATAATGACTAGACAGCCGATTTTTATTGAACGATGACTTCACACAAATGATTCCCATGATCTCAATATTAACAAGTAAGAAGGCGTTAAGTTCGGCCGGGGCGAATCTTATATACCCTCCACCACGGAGTGCATTCCACAGTATTACCAGCATTTTAAAGGATGTCGACATAGAATTACAGAACCATATTACGAAAAGTGTGATATGTTTATTACTTAGATTATTATTACTATTTCAAACTATAATGTATACTTATGCGCACTGTTTAAAATCTACAACTATAAATAAATACAATGCTGTAATTGTGAAAGTGAACATGCCGAAAATATTAGGCGACCAATATTTTTATACTATGTATGTATATATAATGGAAATAATACTTCAATTCATAAAGTAAATATAAGGCAGCGATCATAAATACCCTAAATATTGGGGGATAGAGAGTGTATTTTCAGCTGCAGTCCTTTGGTTGGTTATATTTCCATCTATTTGAAATTCAAAAGTATACATTTTGATAATACCTTATCTCTCACGTACGCAGTATAAGACAACTTCATGATTCTACCATTTTTTTGTCGCAAAAGCAACAAAATAAAGTACGAATTTGAAAAAAAAATATTTTACGTGGCTATGCACTCAGAGGAATATATATACCCAATTCCATGATATTATCTCCGGCCATTTTGTTGGTACCATTTTTATCCCATATTTCGCATTTTACTCCTTAAAAGTACGACTTTCGAAAATTTCATCATTTTAGCTGTAGCCTTTTAGTTGCTACAATTTTTTTCCCTCTGCTCCCATTGAATCCCTTGAAAGTACGAATTTGGAAAAACCTTTTTTCGTGTCTACTCAGTCAGAGGAATATATACACCGAATTTCATTATTGTAAGTGCAGCCGTTTGGTTGGTACTATTTTTATCCCTCTATCCCCATTTAAGCCCTTAAAAGTACGAATTTAGAAAAAAATCTTTATGTTATGTATCTACTCTATTAGAGGAATGTACACGTCAAATTTCGTGTTTCTATCTGTTGTCGTTTGATAGGTACCATTTTTATCCCTTTTTGTCCCAATTCTCCCCCTACAAATAAAAATCACTCTATCGTGCCCTTTTATGCTATAAAAGGATTGCTAATTGCAAATATCAAGTAAATACAAGCTAATATGTTCAAAAAACAAGCTGAAATACTCTAAATATTAGGCGTATTTTCAGTCCTTGTGAGGGAAAAATTTTTCCCTCTGGGCCGATTTCGCCCACTTTCAATCCCAACCGATCTGCAACCATAAGACACATTTAAAAAAAAATTTGAACCTCCTCGTGCTTTCAACAGACAGACAGACGGACATGGCTATATCGTCTTAGAATTTTACCACGACCCAGAATATATATACTTTATGGGGTCTCCGATGAATATTTTAAGGTGTTACAAACGGAATGACAAAGTGAATATACCCCTATCCTGGAGGTGGAGGGTATAAAAAATCGATGTAAACAATATTATGTTAACATATGTTGCATAGATTAAAAATGCAAAGATAAACAAGTAAGAAGGCGTTAAGTTCGGCCGGGCCGAATCTTATATACCCTCCACCACGGAGTGCATTCCACAGTATTACCAGTAGATTAAAGAATGTCGAGGGAATGCGAATTGCAAATATCAAGTAAATATAAGCTAATATGTTCAAAAAACATGCTGAAATACTCTAAATATTAGGGGTATTTTCAGTACTTGTGAGAGAAAAATGTTTCCCTCTGGACCGATTTCGTCCACTTTCAATCCCAAGCGATCTACAACCATAAGACACATTTAGGAAAAATTTGAACCTTCTAGCTCATTTCGTTCGGCCGCTATCGTGCTTTCAACAGACAGACGGACATGGCTATATCGTCTTAGAATTTTACCACGACCCAGAATATATATACTTTATGGGGTCTCCGATAAATATTTCAAGGTGTTACAAACGGAATGACAAAGTGAATATACCCCCATCCTGGAGGTGGAGGGTATAAAAATATAATATGCATAATAATCCGCTGTATATTAATGATTTTTTGTGATTTTTACCAAATACTTCCAGAATGTTCTCATACTTCATTTTTGTGAAAAACATTACGACATTTAAATCAAGCGTTCTAGTTGCAGAACGACGAATCTGCACACTTATATTTAAAACACTTGCTTGAAAGTGTCAATGAAATGTTGACCTTCTGCATTATATTCCCCGTCGATTTTTCCAGTTCGCCGTATGAAAAATTGTTCAAAATACACTTAAGCGTATGTACAGACACTTCAATTGGCGGAATCTGAATTAGATCGTGTCTATACCTGCAAACGTTAATCGATACAATAATCACTGAGAACAATATTTTTCTCATTCCAGGTTTGCTTAAACATTTGAAATAGCTTTTCAAAAATTCACACGACGATCACAAACAAACTAATTGAAATATGGACAGGAAAATTTTTGTCGGGTCAGCTAGTACTATATAAAAACCGATTATATTATTGAATTCAGTACATCATACTCCATTTAGAAATGATTATGTCTGAATATCTGATTCTAATGTCTGTCCAATGCTAGTTTGGGGACGGAGCAGTGAGTGTCTGTCCAAAACAATACAATTTATCAATATAATAATTTTGTGCATGGTTTTATGTATTCACTTTTTACATACAAAATATATTTATCATATTACTTTAGGGAATTTAAGTCGAAGTTTTAGCGGAGATAACCTGTTAGAAAAATTTATATACAAAATCAACTTTGGTAATTGATCTTTCTACATTGAATACCAAATCGGTATCTATATGATGATGTGTGGTTCATGACGACCGTCTTCCCCTGAACCCATGTGAATTGAAATATTTCGTAAATGTTGAAGCCAATTTCTAACTAATTGTAGTCAAAGGGAAAATTAGTATGAAATTTATGGATTCTGAAAGATTTGCATTTATGGATAAGTTTCGGGAATTCCGACAACGGAAGAAGATTTGAAGAACAGTACTTTAGTTTGCGGCGAAAAGGAGAATAAATGTAAAAAAAAATAAATTGAACATAATCATCGTTTTTCAGTTTCACAGGTGAATATGTGTTGCTTTACTATTTGGACAACAAATATCAAAGAAACCGTGTTGTGCTACAAAATGCAATTCCAAATTTCTCCTTCTCTTTAATTGCTGTTCTTGTGTTTGAATTCGCTCTCATTTTATTGAAGAGCAAAAAAAGAAAATCTTGTATATTAACTTTCATTGGACATCCCTATCCCTAATAGGAAGACGTACTGACTTAAGTAAGTGCAAATATAAGTATGTGTTATTTTTACAAATCTTCAATCTGTATCTATTCATTCATACGCTCATACATAGCTAGAGTTGACAACAACAACAACACAGCAACAACAATTAGTTTGTGGTTTTTCCTTAAGTTTTCCAACAGAAAGCGAATCTCGGCAAAGGTGAGGGGCTGTGTGATTGTGATTAGGCGGTGGTGCGGTCGTGTGATGGTGCTGTTGGGTCTGAAGACGTTCGTGAAAATATAATTAATTGTTGCTTATATACATCATTGTTACAGTCTGTCATCATTATGCTCCGAGCAATTTTATTAAAGACCTTTTTCGTTGCTGTTGCCGCCGTTTCAAGAACAACAAAAAAGGAAAAAAGAAACACAACATTTATGTTGCTTTTTCCCTTTTAGCAGGAAGAAACTGTTTTTGCTACGGCTATTACTTTGTTGGTGTTGTTGTTGCTGTTGTTGTTGTTTCATATCTCTGAGCCAAAAGATAATATTGTCAGCATAAAAAAGGGCAATTAAATGTTAAAGGAAAAAAATAGGATGAAAAAAGGCAGTCAGCGGCAGAACTCAGCGAACAAAGCACAACAACGACGCAATGGATGTAATGGATGTAAATAAAGCATGGTAAGAACGTCGCACCGACCGATCGACCGTCTGACTGTCGCAACCAGGCAACAGTGATAAACCATAACATTGCGTAGGTATTAACGTTAACGTCCATAACAAGTACTTGTTACTCGTACTTTGTATACGGTGCGGCGCGCCGTTCCAAGATACGAGCAAACACGGATGATGAATACGGAAGCAAAAGAACAACTACAATTGGCACTGAGGGTGCCGAGTCAGAGTCGACTGTGTTGCATACTCCAAGACAAGTTTCCCTTCAAACTATTTTTCCAGAGCGGTTTTTAAGCAGGTGATTATTTTGGGCACTAATACCTCCTCTAGGGTATTATATATTTAAGGTCGAACACGCATATCATTGAGTTGCATGTGTAAGTATGTGTATATGCAACTCAATGAGATGCTTGTAAGATGGCATGTGTATTTTGTACACAAATACGGCAAGTGAGTTGTGCTTCTCGTTCGTTTGTGAGAACCATCTCCTTGTAGAGGCCGGATTTGATGTTGAAAAGTCGCTGCGAAGCCACTTGAAAAGACTTTTGACATGTCCGAAATCATGATCGTTGATTACAGACCAAAAAAAAAAAAACAAACGAAAAAACTAAAAGAAATCATAGGAAAATGTCAATATTTTTAATATAGCCAAACCAAAACAAATAAAAATATTGAAAAAATATTTTATAAATAAATATAATATTTTTATTATTTCAAACCACACTTATAAGGCAAGGCTACAAATACGTTTACGTACCGAAATAATACTTCAAGTCAAAAAAAAACAAGTAAGAAGGCGTTAAGTTCGGCCGGGCCGAATCTTATATACCCTCCACCACGGAGTGCATTCCACAGTATTACCAGCAGATTAAAGGATGTCGACTTTTAAAGATATCCCCATTCACCCCATTCTCCACCCAAATGTACAAATTTCGAAAAAACCCTTTTTCAAGTCTTCATAGTCAGAATGTATTTCATGATTTCAACTTCAGCGGTTTGGTAGGTCCCATTTTTATCCCTCTTTTTAATTATATCCCTTAAAATTACAAATTTCGAAAAAGCCCTCTATTTTACGTGTCTATGCAATTAGAGGGATGTACACACCGAATTTCATAATTCTAGCTGTTGTCATTTGGTAGGTACTATTTTTATCCCCTTTTTCCATTTGAACCCCAAAAAGTACGAATTTTGGAAAGTTCTTTTATTTTACGTGTCTACGCAATCAGAGGAATGTATATATCGAATTTCACTATTCTAGGTGCAGCCGTTATGTTGGTACTATTTTTATCCCTTTTGCCCCATTTAACCCCTTTAAAGTACGAATTTAGACGAAATACTTTTATATTATTTATCTACTCTATTAGAGGAATGTACACGCCAAATTTCGTGTTTCTATCTGTTGTCGTTTGAAAGGTACCATTTTTATCCCTTTTTGTCCCATTTTGTCCCATTTCGCCCCCTACAAATAAAAATCACTTTTTATGCTATAAAGGGATGGCGCATTGCGAATATCAAGTAAATACAAGCTAATATGTTCAAAAAACATGCTGAAATACACAAAATATTAGGGGTATTTTCAGTCCTTGTGAGGGAAAAATTTTTCCCTCTGGGCCGATTTCGTCCACTTTCAATCCCAACCGATCTACAACCATAAGACACATTTAGGAAAAATTTGAACCTCCTAGCTCATTTCGTTCGGATGCTATCGTGCTTTCAACAGACAGACGGACAGACGGACATGGCTATATCGTCTTAGAATTTTACCACGACCCAGAATATATATACTTTATGGGGTCTCCGATGAATATTTCGAGGTGTTACAAACGGAATGACAAAGTGAATATACCCCCATCCTGGAGGTGGAGGGTATAAAAACAAGTAAGTAAGCTTCAGTCGGCTAAACCGACTTATATATACCCTCACAATCAGAGAACATATATACGGAAGTTATAAGGAATTCAATTTTATATATGGCAGGATAATTTGTGTGGATGGTACTGGAATGTTCTCGGCACATGATCCCAGCTTCCACATCTATAAAACAATTGTAAAAACATGATCAAATATCAAGTCATAGTGGATTCTATGCACCGGTATAGTAGTTTTATTATTATAGGATTTAATATCACCTACGATATAGACAATTGTGTGGAAGGTATAAAAAGGGGAGTGGCTAAAGCGTAAATATTTTTTTGGTTTAAAGTTTTCATTTTCAAATATCAAATTGCAAATGATTTTGACTACCCGAATGGATGTTATGTTGGTTTTATTGTAACCAAAGTTTATGCCACTTTGAGTGGGAGGTACCATAAGGGGTGTGGCAATTTCGCCCATATTCCATGCGAATGTAACCACTAAAAAACCATTGCTAAATATCAAATTTCACATTCCGATCAACAGCATAGACGTTATAACAGCTTTAATTTTACGTTGTTTTGCGTGATTTGTGTGGGAGGTACTGGAAGGGGCGTGGCAAAATCCATCATATTTAGAGCACTTAAAGTGACTATAAAAACATTATCAAATACCAAAATATAGCTGATTCCGATTATCCATATGGAAGTTATATGGGTTTTAGTATTGGAATATGAGCTATTTGTGTGGGAGGTACCAGAGAGAGCGTGGCAATTTCGTCCATCTTCGAACTTAAACTAAGTTTGGGGAAAATATTACCATTTGCAAAGTTTGAATTGATTCCTTAACTCCTTTCGAGAGTTATCGTGTACACCAGCCAGCCAGACGGACAGACGGACATGGCTCAAACATTTTAAAAAGTCGTTAAACGGATTTGGTCCAAACATAATTAGGGTCTTAAGTCACTTCGTTACACTTTTTTCTGTCCCAAAAGATATACCCTCCTACTCTGTAGAGTGAGGGTATAATAAATATAATATTTTTATTATTTCAAACAACGCTATTAAGGTACGGCTAACAATACGTTTACGTATCGAAATAATTCTTCAAATAAATAAAAAAATTTATTTATATTTATATTTTCAAAAAGCTTAAATACCATAAATATTGGTAGAGAGTGGGTGCTACAGTTGCTTGTATTTCCATTCTATTTTAATTCCAAAAGTACAAATTTTGAAAATGCATTGGCTCACGTACACAGTGCAAAATAACCTAACTTCCATCCGAATTTCATGATTCTACTTTACTTGCCATTTACTTGGTACCATTTATATCCCCTTTTTCCTTTTTTACCCCCTTAAGAGTACGACATTCTAAAATCTCTTTATTTTGCGTGTCTACTCAACTAGAGGGATGTACACACCGAATTTCATCATTCTAGCTGTAGTCGTTTAGTTGGTACTATTTTTATCCCTCTGTACCCATTGAATCCCTTGAAAAATTTGAAAAAAATATTCTAATTTTCTTGTCTACACAGTCAGAGGAATGTATACTCCGAATTTCATGATTCTAGCTGCAGTCATTTGTACGGTACTATTTTTATCCCCTTTTTTCATTTTAACCCCAAAAAGTACGATTTTCGAAAAATCCGTTTATTTTACGTGTCTACGCAATCAGAGGAATGTATACACCGAATTTCATTATTCTAGGTGCAGCCGTTTGGTTGGTACCATTTCTCTCTATTCCTTCTATTCCCATTTTACCCCTTTAAAAGTACAAATTTGGAAAAAATACTTTTATATTATGTATTGTATGCAATTAGAGGAATGTACACAACAAATTTCGTGTTTCTAGCTGTTGTAGTTTAATAGGTACCATTTTTATCCCTTTTTGCCCCATTTCACCCCCTACGAATAAACATCACTTTATGGTGACCGTTTTTGTTATAGGGGAATGCGCACACCCAATATCAAGTAAGTACAATCAGATAGATTGAAAAATAAACATGGTTAAATACTCTAAAATATTAGGGGTTATTTTGAGTATTTTCAGTCCTTGAGTGGGGACAATTTTTCCCTTTGGATCGATTTCGCCCAGTTGCAATACCAACGATCTACGACTATAGGACGCATTTATGGAAAATTTGGACGTCCACAGACGGACGGACGGTCATGGGTAGATCGTCTTAGAATTTTATGACGATCAATAATATATATACTTTATAGGGTCTCATGTCGATATTTCAATGTGTTATAAACGGAATGACCCCCCATCCAGGCGATGGAGGGTATAAAAATACGAACTTAACTTTACTTCACCTTCACCATGATCTCAGGTGATGATGTCCCCTGATGATTGACTTTGTCCGATATCATTGGCAAACCAATGTCTCGCAACACTTTCGCTTCCTGTAGGGTACCCACAAGAAGTGGTGAAAATATTAAGATATGCAGCTGATTAGGCTTTCGGGCAATACAACATCCTAGACACTTGTGCAAAAACCAGCACAAAAACCCAAAACGAATGAATGGACGCTTAAAAAACTACAGACGGTAGGAAGGGAGACCAAAAAACAACAACAAGAACACACAATAATTTATGAGCTGTCGAAATAATGGAGATATTAACTGGAGGAGTTAATAATAAATAATAAAAATACCAACAAACTGATAAACAAACAAACATTCTCAGAAAAGGGAAAATTTCACAAACAAAAAAGGTGGACCTCGTTTCAGCCATCGGAGGCTTTCACCACACTTTAAAGGTCTACATTAAATGCCTGCCACATTTTCCCTCTTGAGCCGGCCGTTTTCTTTTCAATGGAAACTAAATAAACGAAAAGGAACGAACAAAAGAAAACGTGAATAGTTGTTTCGCCACTTGTTGGCTGTTTTATTATTTTCCTTTAAAAAATAATTGTTACACTTTAGCATCATATTTCGCCCGTGCTTTTCTTCGCACCGTGTACATGGTGCGGAAACTGGTGCACGATTTAACCCAGGTTAAGTGCTGTCAGGCAATTGCCAAAAATAGAAGAAGGCAAAAACCAAACGAATAGAGAAAACCACACAAAAGCATAGGACTCGGCGAAAAAAGTGCGTTCAATTGAGATATCATAGTTGGGCTACAGTTTGTTTTAGTGACCATTTTCCCTATATCAATGGTGATGTTGTTGGTTCATAGGCAAAGGTAATTTGGGAATGGATCAATTGAAACATGTAAAAAAACTTCAAGTTCGGCCGGGTCGAAGCTTATATACCCTCCACCATGAATTGTATTCCACTGTATTAGGCTGTCGACTTCACGTATAAGTGCAGTAAAATATTGGGAAAAATGTGATATAATTGGTTAATAGCGACATTTGTTAAATAAAACAAGTAAGGAAAGGCTAAAGTCTGGCGGGGCCGACTATATAATACCCTACACCACTCCCTGCGTATATACCTCGCTTTGATTACTAAACTCAGGTATTTCATGAGAGCAATTTAATGTAGTTCATATAAATTATACAGTATACTTTAAATTCGTCTTTAGTTAAATTTAATTCATCTTTAGTTAAATTTAATAAAGTAATTTATCCAATTTTCCAGCAGATATTCCGAGTAAAGTAAATATAACATGATGTGGAAAAATTGATCAAGATCCAAAGACAAATACAGATTAGACAGCGGTAATAGGATAAATCGGACGGACATATGAAGGGGGCCTATAACAACACTTGAGGCCTGTGCCAAAACATGCGCCTATATATTTCTCATTCACGGTAGGTATTCCTAGTTGAAACATAGAATGATCTGCAAAATTTGATGAAGATCCGATGTAAGATGTAGTTTCTAGAGCTGTAGTAGAACAGAATGGGGCCCCATTTGGGTTATACCAAAGTATGGACATATGGGCATCTCCCAAACGAGTAAGGAAAGCCTAAAGTCGGACGGAGCCGACTATATGATACACCCCACTTTCTATCTCATTACAATTCAATTCGGTAAATGAATTAATTGAATTATGTAAATGTATGTGTTTGACAAAAAATGTTAAATCGGAAAGGACATTTGTATATATTGAAACCTGTAATGATGTCACCCCCTTTAACCATGTATGTTTATTGGTGAAATACAATATGTAAAGTTTGGCCAAAATCGGTTAAACATTCGGGAGCAACATTTGTATTGGGGATATATCTTAATATGAACCGATCTTACCCACTTTCACCATAGGTGTTTCTAGTTCGATTAAAAAATGTTGTGCCAATTTAAAAGAAAATCGGGTACAATATGTGGTTTCTAGAGCGGAAAAAGTCAAATCGGGAGCGACATTTGTATGGGAGCTATATCTAAATCTGAACCGAACTTACCCACTTTCAGCATAGGTGTTTCTAGTTCGATTATAAAATGTTGTGCCATATTTAAAGAATATCGGGCTCAATATATGGATTCTAGAGCGGAAAAAGTCAAATCGGGAGCAACATTTGAATGGGGACTATATCTAAATCTGAACCGATCTTATGGGGGCTATATCTAAATCTGAACCGATTTCCTCCAAATTCAATACCAATCGTCCTTGGCCAAAGAAAGTAATTTCTGCCAAATTTCATGATAATCGGACAGCAATTGCGACCTGTAGAGTGCGAACAAGCTTAGATGGACAGCAGACGGACAGACGGACGGATAGACAGACATCGGTAAATCGATTCAGCTGGTTATTCTAAGCCGATCAATATACTTAAACATTTATAATACCCTAGTCCACGAAGTGGTGTAGGGTATAATAAGATGTTTCATTATTATAATTTTGACTCAAATTTAATTAATTATAATAATTATCGGGCGTGGGTAGTCCTTGACGCAAAATATAAAAATAATTATTCATAAAGACAGCAATCCTCAAAGAAATGTACACAAATATCGTACATATCTAGGGCTTATATTCATAAGTGGCTATGAACCATTTTCTCGAAAATGAACTATACTCAAATTTGGATGTCATCTGTCATATAAATTTGGAGAAAAAAATTTTTCTAAAACTATTTTTTTTTTTAATTTTTTTCTGATTTGGCTATCAACTCACACGTTAGTTTGTGACTGCAAAAGTGGCTATGAACATACAAATAATATAAATAGTTCAAAAACGGAGAAGCATATAAACGAAGGTTGTATTTCGCTACAACGATTTTGTTTAAAACATTTATCTAGATTTAGGGCATATTGTACTATCATATTCTATTTTAGCATTTTGGTTCCTAAGTTGTCAGGCTAAAATAGGATAAAAGTGGCTGTAAAGTCAAAAATTCTGAAAAGTACATTTAGAAAAACCGGCGTAACTTTTTATTATATTGAGAATAGCAAAATAATTCTTTGGCATGTGATTGCTGACTTCGTGGGGAATATTTGTGTATGAAAAGTTTCAGAATTATGAAAAAGTTAAAATATAAGCAATTGCAACCGCCAATCTAGGATTTTTCAACAATTGCAGCGATTTTCGCACCTGACTACATATATGTTACAATCGACATTGGTTCTTAAAAAACAAACAAAATTGCAGTCGGATCCGTTGGCTAAATCGCGAGAAAATCATAAAACAGAAATGTCATGTGTGAAAATCATTTTAGCCATATTTGCCGAGAAAATGTAAATTTTCCAAAAATATCCAATTTGAATTTTTTGTTTACCGTGTCCCACCGCAGTAATCACTTTTTGTAAAAAAGTTAGAAAAAGGATTAAAAAGGTTACCAATCTGACGGATGAAGCTGGAATCTTTAAATTCGCTGTGTACATTAAAGAAAATGCGTTTTATACACAACATTGCCAACATTTCTTAAAAAAACGTTATCGAGTTTGCAATAAGTCTTGTTTATATATTTGATCATTAATGGCTATGTGCTTATTTGAACATTCATAGTGCTCAATTTTAATCGTACAAAAGCGGCTATTAAAACAGCGAATAATAGGAAATTTCGAAAACTTTTTAATCGTAGCAATGAGTAATCCTCCAATCCAAGGTGCAATTGACTCAAGATTTAAAACCTCTTGACCATTCCAAACGTCGTCAATGGTCAGAATGGCAACAGTGGATGCTCAATTTTCGAAGAAAATCATCTTCAGTGATGAGGCACATTTTCACCTCAGTGGATAAGCAGAATTGCCGCATTTGGCCGAATGATAATCCAAGAGTGATAGTCGAACAACCAATGCACCCACAAAGAGTGACTGTTTGGTGCGGTTTATGGGCTGGCGGCATCATCGGGCCGTATTTTTTCCAAAATGAGGCCGGTCAGGCAGTTACTGTGAATGGTCTTCGCTATCGTGAGATGATAACGAACTTTTTGTGGCCCGAATTGGAAGATATGTATGTGGACGATATGTGGTTTCAACAGGATGGTTGGCTCTTTTGCGCGACAAATTCAATGGCCGTGTTATCTCACGTGGTGGCGATGTCAATTGGCCGCCAAGGTCATGTGATTTGACACCGTTGACTTCTTTCTTTGGGGTTATTTGAAAGAAAAGGTGTACGCCGATAAGCCAGCAACAATTCAAGAGCTAAAGAATGAGATAATTCTGCACATTAACGGCATAGAACCTTAATTATGCCTCAGCGTCACCGAAAATTTGGACCATCGGATGGAGGTGTGCCGCCAAGGTCGCGACGTCCATTTGGCCGATATTTTGTTCCATACATAATTGAACCATACCAATAATAGAAATAAATGACAATAATTTCCTAACTAATTTGTGTTTTATTCAAAATCAACATGGGCCCTTAAAATGTAACCACCCTTTATATATTAAACTAGATATAATATTTAGAAAATTGTTTACTCAATTTTTGATTTGGCGATCTTTTCTACTTTGTACAAGACTTTTAATATCCAAAGGATATTTATACATCTATTTTTGTGATCCATGGCAGTAATTTATGTTAAAGAGTAAAGCTACTTAATAAAGTGACATTTGAAATACCTGTTCGTCATGGCAACACATGTCGATGATCTGAACCTCATAAAATAACTTAAAAGATGAACTATACTCCAATGAACTACTGAATTATTACCAACAATTGACACTCACAAACAAAGTACAATATTGCCCATCTGAAAACTATGTAAAAGTGTAATTTCCCAATGTCTGTTAATTAAAATACCTTACTAAGTTTCGCATCTGTTCATGGTGTAGTTATATATTTCACCTGAAGGTTTTTCTTCGAGTGTAGCCCTTCATACTGCGTACATATATTTTGTGCCCAAATCGTCGACATGCATTATCCTTCTTCACATTCTCCACCCATCGAACAAGAAACAAAGGAGAATTTCATTCTTGGAGGTTTTTTGGAGCATACATGGCATTTTGGTACATAAATATTTGTATATACCCCCATGTATGTATGTGTATGCGTGTGAGTATGTCGTATGTTTGCCGGAGAAATTGTTTGGAAGATTACATTTTTTTCTGCACTAGTTACGAGTAAGAAAGAATTGTACTCTTTAGATACACTCCCACCATTCACTCCACCCATGAGCATCAACTCTATCCAGCCATCCTTAAGTCCTCTGTAGCCAAAGTTATTTAGTCGAAATTACTCGGCCGTATGGTTGTATGCATGTGTGCATGGGTGCGTGTGTGTGAGCATATTGGTAGTTATGTTAAGAGCTGGAGTTTTCCTCAAGTGTCTATTGTATTAATTATTTAGCAGATTCTATGCCGGGGATAAGAGCATAACGTGGAAAGTGAATGAGAGTGTGCATGGCTATGGGTATAATGCCAATAAAGATAAGTTTTATAATAATGTTAACAAAACCGAAGGAAAGCATTAGCTGTGGCGGCGGCAGCAGCATGGTAAACTCCCCACCGAATATCTGAAACAATTTATCAATTTATTTAAGTGGAGAAACAAGAAATACAAAACGAAAGAGGAAACGTTTAAAGTTGGAAAACACAAGTAGTATTGAAGCATTTAAGCTAAAGCAAATAGTCGAAAATAGAAGAAAAGAAAAAACCTTAAAACTATTTGTGAGTTTATGTGATATGGCAGGGAATTTAAGAAAACTAAAACTATCTGTCCGCTACATGTAACATCTCCTTGAAGTACGTTACCTATAGGCTGATGTTGCGATATCTGTGCAACACACAGGAAATTCTATAAAGCAAACCACTCTGGCACCGGAATCGGATGTATTGGTTGGATTTTTTTAACGGGCCCACACGGAATTTTATTAAGCCTCATGATAAAAAAATATAGGATTTTGGTTTTAAATTTTTATTAATGTTTATATAGTGCTACGGAGCTTTGAAAATTGTATATCCATATTATTATACTTTATATATGCATATATATTTATGTATTTCAACATTTTTGCTGAAACTATTGAAAATCACACTCTGAAATATTCAGAATATTTAGATTAATGATGTGTCGAGTACTATTGCTACTTGCTGAGAAAAACAAATAAATACATAACAAACAACATTAAAAAATCATCTTTATTTATTTCAGTTGTTTGTGCTAAAAACCAAAAATCTCCTGCAAAATATGTCTCAATACATTTTACAGAACAAAAGTTGTGACTGATAAATTTTTTAATATAGACAAACCAAAACAAATACAAATATTGAAAAAAAAAAAATAATTTTATAAATAAATATAATATTTTTATTAATTCAAATGAAAAAAATAAATATTCTTATATATATATACTAGCTTTTTGTACCCGGCGTTGCACGGGTTTTCGTCTTCCTTATGTATATAACTTTGTATGTTTTGTATATTTTTACTTCTGTAAATTAGTTTAAATTAATACTTATTTATTTAAATTCATAAGTTACATTTTTAAAATGTAAAAACTTCATGAAAATTTAAATAATGGAAGGGTCTGTCGGAAATCTCCAGATAGTAAAATAAGAGTTCCACATAATGGTTGTGTATTTGATCTAAAATCTTGAAGTGTCCGATTAAGCGCTTGTAGGGATTTCTTATGTGCCATGGAGCAGTCATCCCACACAATCAGCTTGCATGTTTTCAGCATTTTCGGCATGCCTGAACTTTTGCAATATTACAGGTTGGAGAATCAACAAATTCCATAATACATGGTAATTTCAACGCTGAATGTGCCGTTCGTCCTCCATCCAATAATGTAGCAGCAATACCGGGGGAAGCAATATCTAAAGCTATCCCATTTTGAGTGCGGATGTGCGCTAATACCAAAGTGATGAGAAAGGTTATAACTGTGCCTCCTGGTGCATCGAGAAAAAAGGCCGCCGCTGTCATTTGTTACTGCAGTTATAATTTTATCAAAGGCCACAATTTGCAATTAATAGAGTTTTTTTGTTGCGACAAACAAACGCAAGTCTTCAACATTGAATTGCCGTTCTCTTAGCAAATCCCAATCAATAATGTCAACGATACAACGTTCAGGCACCATCAATCCTAGTTGATTAAGAGTTTTGTTGCTGATGGCTAGGAATATGTCTTAAATTTTTATCAGCGTATCGTTGAAAATGTTAATCGCAAATGATATGGAATCGTAACGGTCCGATAATGTTGCAAAATGTCCTCACCCATACCCTCTTTGAATTTTTCCCACAGGTCTTTTGGGTTAGATGGCGAGCAAGTTCTTAATATTGTCGCAAACAAAGTTCGTATCTGGAGATGATGACAGCTGACACAAGCATACATTAATGTGGTCCCCCAGTTTCTGACACGCCTCTCTCAACTGCTCTTAAATTTTAAACTGAAGTGGGTCCTCTCACGTTAACTTATAACATTCCCAAATAATAACATTCTGCGTTGTTTGGGTGTACGGTATAAACACGGCCCAATGCATATGAAGCGTAAACAATTTGATACCCATCTACTGGAACACCTTGCTTGGTTCGAGTATGAGAAAACGCGCCAGTTGTTCATACCATGACCTCTTATATTCAAGAACCAAACCCTTACCTGAACGTAGCGGCAGAAAAAAATCGTGTTACTTTATAGTCCCTTTTTGTAGCATGACCTTTTTATAGTCAAGGGTCATCCTCTGTTCGTTACAAAAAAATATTGAAGTGAATCAATGTATTTTGGTATAGTTTTAAAATATAGTGTTTGTGATGCCTATTTGTCGTGCCTTCCCCTATTATAGCCAGAAAACGTCCCATTTCCACAGGCTAGATACAGTAAAATTTTCAAGAGAATCCGTTATTCGTTACTTGTTTTGTGATAATTTTAATATATTGTTCGTGTGGGCAGTCTCACGTCCATTTGTATCATCACCATTGTATAGTCACCATTCAGAAACTATCCTCAGTTCATAAGTTAGTCACAATAAAATTTTCAAGAGAATCCGCACTTCGGAACGTGTTTTATGAAAGTTTTAAAATATAGTTTGTGTGGGCGGTGCCACGCCTTTTTTTCGTATAATGACCCAGTATATCCTGGAACCATCCCTTGCCCAGAAGTTAGCTGCAGTAAAATTATCGACCGAATCCATCCATCGTTATGCCTGTTGTGATAGTTTTAAAATATTTTTTGTGTGGGAGGTACCACCCCCTTTGTCCTATCGTGACCTAGACTATCCAGGAATCATCCTCAGTGCAAAAGATAGATACAGTAAAATTTTCAGGCGAATCGGTCCACTGGTTTGGAGTCCTATACGCAACATACAGACATACAGACACACATTGATTTTATATATATAGATGACCTATTGTAGTTAAGGGTCATCCTCTGTTGTTTACAATAAAATATTCAAGTGAATCAATCCATTACGTGTTTTGTGATAATTTTAATATATAGTTGGTGTGGGCAGTCTCACGTCCATTTGTATGATGACCATTGTATAGTCACCATTCAGAAACTATCCTCTGTTCAGAAGTTAGTCACAATAAAATTGTCAAGAGAATCTGCACTTCGGAACGTGTTTTATGAAAGTTTTAAAATATAGTTTGTGTGGGCGGTGCCACGCCTCTTTTTCGTATAATGACCTAGTATATCCTGGAACCATCCCTTGCCCAGAAGTTAGCTGCAGTAAAATTATCGAGCGAATCCACCCATCGGTATGCATGAAGGTACGAATTTCGAAAAATTCATTTATTTTCCCTGTCTACACAGTCGGAGGAATGTATACTCCGAATTTCATGACTCTAGCTGCGGTCATTTGATTGGTACTATTTTTATCCCCTTTTTTATTTTAACCTCAAAAAGTACAAATTTTGAAAAGGCCGTTTATTTTACGTGTCTATGCAATCAGAGGAATGTATACACCGAAGTTGATTATTCTAGGGGCAGCCGTTTGGTTGGTACCATTTTGTCCCTCTATTCCCATTTTACCCCTTAAAAGTACGCATTTTGAAAAAATACTATTATGTTATGTATCTACTCAATTAGAGAAATGTACACTCCGAATTTCGTGTTTCTAGCTGTTGTCGTTTAATATGTACCATTTAATAACACTGTGCAACATTTTTGAAGTCATTTCAAAATAACCATATACGGACACCGCTACATGATAAAAGACCAAAAAAAAAGACCCGTGTTTTTTTCCCCCCAAAGTCATGGACTTTTTTTTATGGGCCCCCAGAGATTTGAGGCCTCGGTGTATTTTTTTGGAAAAAAGTGATCATATTCTCAGGCTCATATCTTGCAAACCGTTCGGAATTTTGATTTACTCTCTGAGGCAAAGTTCTAGCTCTTGTCATAAAGAACAAAAATAGTGAACATATAAAATCAAAAAAACTTCATCTTCAAGGTCAAAATCGATTTTTTTTAACCTTTTTTCCCCTGTTCAGGTCCATAGGTAGCAAACCGCTGAAAATTCAGGGAAACAATCAACTACAAAAATGTACCTATGATCTCAATAAACAACTTTCTAGAACATATGAACTTCCGAGGACTGATTCTTAACATCGTTTAGGTAGGAAAAATATATCTTGAAGGACTGTTTCTGTTAATGGTCAGTCGGACTACAGTGCGTATGAGTGATATTATCCTTAATCAACAGCACGTATACGCTACCTACACCCACTATAGCCTATAAGATGTGTTCGACGACATTTGCGATTTTGACCTTGAAGATGAAGTTTTTTTGATTTTATATGTTCACAATTTTTGTTCTTTATGACAAGAACTAGAACTTTGCCTCAGAGAGTAAATCAAAATTCCGAACGGTTTGCAAGATATGAGCCTGAGAATATGATCACTTTTTTCCAAAAATTACACCGAGGCCTCAAATCTCTGGGGGCCCATAAAAAAAAGTGCATGACTTTGGGGGAAAAAAAAAACACGGGTCTTTTTTTTTTTGGTCTTTTATCATGTAGCGGTGTCCGTATATGGTTATTTTTTTCGTGTTGCACTGTGTAATAAACAGACATATTCAAAAAAACGTGCTTAAATACACTAAATTATTAGGGATTATTATGGGTATTTTTAGTCCTTTGGGCCGATTTCGCCCCGTTTCAATCCCAACCGATCTACGATTATAAGACGCATTTATGGAAAATTTGAACGTTGTAGCTCCTTTCGTTTAGGTGCTAGCGTGCTTTTAACAGAGGGACAGAAAGACGGACAGACATGGATAGATCGTCTTAGAATTTTATGGCGATCAAGAATATATATACTTTATAGGGTCTTAGTCGATATTTCAAGGTGTTACAAACGGAATGACAAAGTTAGTATACCCCCATCCTGGAGGTGGAGGGTAAAAAAGGGTTTCCATAGTTTTCAAAATTGTAAAAATCGTGCCGTAACATTTGGTACATTTTACTCCCCTAGAGTGGTGGGAGTAAATTAAAAACACATTTTTCTTTTGTATTGAAGCCCCTCAAGCATTATAGGAAGTATATCAACTTTTCCCTTAAGGAGTGGTAATAGGGGGTAGGTGTGTTTGGGGAAAATGTTGAGGTGGCAAAATTAATGGTGGTCAGTCTTACACTTCCCCCTCTAGGGGCTACTGCGGGGCAGTGTTGGGCCTTTCTTTCATAAAAATAGAGAAATATATGGGGGCCAATGTGGGAGCAAATTTTATAAAAATGTAGTTTTTGTATGGGAGCCCCATTATGGAGTGGAGATAGGGGACATGTATGTATGGGGAAAATTATGGGGGCCAGCCTTACATATCTTCCCTCTAGGGGTGAGTAGGGACAAGTTTTGAGCGTTTCCTTTATAAAAAAATTATAAAAAATTAAAAAAATGTGTGGGGCCACCTTAAGGTTTGAAGATAGAGGGTATGTATGTTCTCAGAAAATATTGGGGTTGAACAAATATTGGGGGTTGGTCATACATTTGACTCCACTAGGAGCCTCCTTGGAGCAGTTAGAGTGGTGGGAGCAAATTTAATAAAAAATAGATTTTGTATGTATTAAGAAGTGGGGGTAGGTGGTGGGGAGGGTAAATTAGTGGAGGTCGGTCTTACATTTAACCCAGCTAGGGGCGACTCCAGGCAGTTTTGGGCCTTACTGTCATAAGAAAAATGATAAAAAATAAAAAATTCGTATGCCAACCCTAAGGGTTGACAATAGGACTATAGTATGTTCGGAGAACATGCTGGGGTTGAAAAAATATTGTGGTTCGATCATACATTTAACTCCACGGTGGGAACAAATTTTATAAAAAATAATTTTTTTTAGTTTTTTCGTTTGCATTTTTTTTGGTCTGTAATCAATATTTGATTTGAACTGGGATATTGTCCTGGCTCAAGACCATTTTGCTTCTATATTTAATAGAATGCAAATTTATTTACAAATGGCATGGTGACATTTGAGCCAGGACAATATCCCAGTTCAAATCAAATATTGATTACAGACCAAAAAAATGCAAACGAAAAAACTAAAACAAATGAGCGTTGGCACGGCACAAGTATTGCTGGGTAACTATACCTGCATACACACATACTTACATATGCAACTCAATGAGATGCTTGTAAGATGGCATGTTGTGCTTTATTACATGGTGCGAATTTTAAACGCAAATTCGGCAAGTGAGTTGTGCTTCTCGTTCGTTTGTGAGAATCATCTCCTTATAGAGGCCGGGTTTGATGTTGAAAAGTCGCTGCGAAGCCACTTGAAAAGACTTTTGACATGGTCGAAATCATGATCGTGGTAGTCTGCAGCCAAGTAATTAATGTCACCATGCCATTTGTAAATAAATTTGCATTCTATTAAATATAGAAGCAAAATGGTCTTGAGCCAGGACAATATCCCAGTTCAAAAAATAATTTTTGTATGGGAGCCGCCCCTAACGAGTGGAGATAGGTGGTATGTGTGTTCGAAAAAAATGTTGGAGAGGGAAAATTAATGGGGATCTGTCTTATATTTCACTCCTCTGGGGATGACTCCTAAGCAGTTTTGGGACTTTTTGTGTATTTTTACCCCTTTTCCACTAATTATCACTTTTTCACAATATCGAAAAATCATTTTATTTTTATCGTCTACGGAGTAAGAACGACGTATGCAGCATTTTATATTTTATATTACACTGTCCAACAGCATTTTTGGAACAGTGTAGCGATTCTATAATTCTAAAAGGGCATATTGAGTTTGACGAGTAAAAAAAGGTAAAAATCTGTAATATGAACAAAAAAATAAAAATTTCTCTGACAAATATGTAAAATATGTAATGTTAGAAACATAAAAGCAAACAAAACAAGTAAGGAAAGGCTAAAGTCGGACGGTCCGACTATATAATACCCTACACCACTCCCTGCGTATATACCTCGCTTTGATTACTAAAACCAGGTATTTCATGGGAGCAATTTTATGCAGTTCATATAAATTATACATATACTATCAATTCACCTTTAGTCAAATTTAATGAATATGGTAAATAATAAAGTATTTGATCCAATTTTCCAGCAGATATTCCGAATAAAATAAAAATATAACATGATATTGAAAAATTGATCAAGAGAAATGACATTTATATATATTGAAACCTGGAACGATGTGACCCGCTTTCACCATGTATGTTTATTGGCGAAATATAATATGTAAAGTTTGGCTAAAATCGGTTAAAGATTCGGGAGCACCATTTGTATTGGGGCAATATCTAATTCTGAACCGATCTTACCCACTTTCACCATATGTATTTTTAGTTAGATTATAGATGTTGTGTCAATTTTAAAGAAAATCGGGAACAATATGTGGTTTCTAGAGCGGAAAAAGTGAAATCGGGAGCGACATTTGTATGGGGACTATATCTAAATCTGAACCGATCTTACCCACTTTCACCATAGGTATTTTTAGTTAGATATGCAATATACAGTTTCTAGAGCGGAAAAAGTCAAATCGGGAGCGACATTTGTATGGAGGCTATATCTAAATCTGACCCGATTTCCTCCAAATTCAATACCGATCGTCCTTGGCCAATAAAAGTAACTTCTGCCAAATTTCATGATAATCGGACAGCAATTGCGACCTGTAGAGTGCGAACAAGCTTAGATGGACAGCAGACGGACAGACAGACATTCAGCTGGTGATTCTAAGCCGATCCGTATACTTAATGGTGGGTCTAGCTCGATTATTTATTGGTGTTACAAACATTTGGCGGAAAACTAACTTATAATACCCTAGTCCACGAGGTGGTGTAGGGTATAAAAATAAAAATTTTACTTTTCTTTGGGCTAATTTATAATATATATCCGATCATCCGATTTAAAATCTTAATATCTTAAAATAATCCTTGGGTCCTTGTCTAACATCATTTTTTACAGAACTCAAACAAAAGTTATTGCATTTTGGCCGACGGATTTTGATTCTAAACCACTGTGCGGGAACTATAACAAAACTTCACATTTCATAGTTAGGTTTTAACACGATCTGGAAACTATGATTTGAACCGCGCTATTGTTCTGGCTCGAAACTTCTTTGCGTTTATATTTTATAGAATAAAATTTTATTTAATTAGTTTAATCAATGTTACTAAAGAGCATTTTTGATCAAATCTCACCGAAGTGCGGTACGGGTAAGTCCAACGAATGAGCAATATTATCATTAGTAAAAGTAACTCATACGACACCCATTGTCCAGAAATTCTGCAATCAGATCATACAGTTATAGCTTTTGCGAACCTTCTGTCTCCTAGCTCAACGGAAATCTGCAGAGCTATAAACCTTTTAACGAAAACGTATGGAATTCATGTGAATTCCCTTATGAATTGAAAACAACTCAGAACCAACCAATCAGAGAACAATCAAAGGATTTGAGAATGTCATTGTATCTCACCTCCAGTTTTCTTCTAGACTTCCAAATATAGGATGGACCATCAGGGCCGTGCGCAGGGGGGGGGGTTTTGGGGGTTCAAACCCCCCCCAGAGAGGTTTCGAACATATACTTTTTAAAACCTTCTAGACTTTCTGAAGCAATAAAATATAGAGTTCTTAAGGTCTTTTTAAAATAACTCGTCTGAAATGGTAATTTTGCAGTAAAATCATGAAAACACGAAAATTACATAAAAAATCGTGGACACTTTCTTGAATTTCGGACAAAGATTATGAAAAATACAAACTAACTAAATGAATTGTGCCAATTCATGATTGTGTAGTGCTAATTTCGCTAATGGACACCAAATTGTTCGGAAAATTTTCATTTTTATTAACCGATACCACTTCTTGACATTCGACTAGAGCTATATCTTATGAAATTTTAATTGTTTACTGCTTGTAAATTTAATAACAAAATCATTTAGTAATTTAAAAAACTGTAGATAAGAATCACTATGATATCATAATGAAATCTAAATCTAACAACGGTTTCTGTTACTTCCAATGTATTGGGAGTTTGCAATTATAATACAAATCCATTTCGACAAATGAAGAAAACTGTTTGATATACATAAACTTATTTCTCTTTGTTCATTTACAACAACTGACATGTTTATCGCAAACAAACTAATTTTTCCCACAAAAGAAACTAAAATTTCGTTTCTACGAAATGCATTTTTTCTCTGCATGTAGGTCTCTATTTTAAAATTTACTTTAAAGTTGCGAATCTATAAGAAATGAGTTTTAACTTACTGAAATGTTTGTTATATTTATCACTTATGTCAAATATTTTTCAGAGTTAGTATTTTTTGTACATATGTAACAAGTATTATTCGAAAGAGAAACAACAAATTCAGTAACTTGGATCTACGTAGGAAAACGAAACTGTAAAATACCAGTTATGTGGTTTTTTGGAATTAAAATTTCATTTCATCGAATACAAAAAAAACTGTATTTTTTATTCGAATTTATACATATTTAAGAGTATAAAAATGAAGAAACATTTCCAAATATTTTTTATTTAATCGGAATAAGTGTATAAAGATTTTGAGTAAACATCCTTTTACTCATGTCCTATATAAATTAAAACCCCCAAAACTCTTTAGACATCCTATTTAGACCCATACTTTGTCAAAAAGCATATCCAATTTTCTGCGTTTATCATAGAAAAAATGCGGGACTGAAGTGGTTTATCGCCGAGGAATTTGATCGTTTTTTGTGTAATATTTCTTCAAAATATATATCGAGGTCTTATGTTCAAAAGTGGCTATGAACCATTTTCTCGAAAATGAGTTTTTGATGCCAAACTATTCTCAGATTTGGATGTCATCTGTCATATAAATGTGGAAAAGATATTTTCTAAAGCCATTTTTTTAGTTTTCTGATTTGGCTATCCCCTCGCTCGTTAGTTTGTGACTGCATAAGTGGCTATGAACATAAAAATAATAGAAATAAAATAGTTCAACAATGAAGCAGCATAAAACCGAAGGTTATAATTCGCTACAACGATTTTGTTTAAAACATTTTTCTAGGTTTAGGGCATATCGTACTATCAAATTCCATCATTTCGCGTTAATAGCATTTTGATTCCCAAGTTATCAGGCTAAAATAGGATAAATAGTGGCTGTAAAGTCAAAAATTGTGAAAAGTATCTTTAGAAAAACCGCGAAAAGTATCTTTATTATATTGACAATACAAAAATATTTCTTTGGAATGTGATTGCTGACTTCATGGGAAATATTTGTGTATAAAATGTTTCAGACTTACGAATGAAGAAGGTTAAAATATAAGGAATTGCAACCGCGAATTTTGGATTTGTCATCAATTGCAGCGATTTTCGCGATTGGCTACTTATATGTTACAACCGACCAATCTGACGGATTGCCAAGATTTCATGAAAAAAAGTTATGGAGTTTACAATTAATCGTATTCTTATTTCAACATTCATAGTGCTCAATTTTAATCTTTTTAATCGTAGCAATTAGTAATCCTTTTTAGATTAAACTGTAGAAGAATGATTAATAATTTCTCTTCAAATTAAGGAGAAAATCAGAAAAAGTTATGTTTTTGTTCATAGCCACTTATAAGCCTTCGATATGTATGTATGTAATTTCAAGCAACTATTTAAAAAAAGTTCTACACTTAGAGAACAAGTCTATTAATAAAAGCAGCGATTGTCTGCTGCCTATCAGCAGACACTTTTCTGCTATTACAGCTGTTTTTTGGCATAACAGCAGTTTTCTGCAATCTTACATCACCATTCACACTGGTAAAGAGTTTGCAGTCTGCTAAAATTGGCTGTTGTTAATTAAAATATAAAAATAGATACGCGTTCATAAGCGAGTTTAGCTCGAATTTTCTTTTATATTATTATGCGTATCTCATATATTGCTAAAAACAGCAAACATCTCCATCTCAGCAGATACAAATCTGCTATCTCTTTTTAACAGCAGAAAGTCTGCTCTTTCATTAGACTTTCTGCTTTCTTTTACTAACATATTCATTTGAGTGTACTGATAGATGGATTACTGAAACGCAATTTTGCCGACAATGTCTGTCGGACGAATGTATCAAAATATTTCCTGGCAATAAAATATGTGCGGTTTCCAAACGCTCCAGTAAAAATGTCCTTAAAACTTGGAAAATTAACTAAGTATGAGTAAAGTTTCCTTCTTTCAAAGCCATAGTAAATAGTTCATTTACTAGAAAAAGGGTAGTAGATTTACTTAAAAACATTTCTTTGGATCTAATAAAAAATGCTTACAATTGAGTAAATTCAAATTTATGTGGAAGAATATTTTCAAGGTTTTAAGTGAAAAAAAATCTAATTTTTTTGTATGGAAAAAATTCCATTTAAGAAATTTTAACTTAAAAATGTGTTTTTTCCTAAAATGAAGTTAAAATGTTTACTGAAATTTATGACGAGTTCTTCATACATTTAAGTATTAATGAACTTATAAAAAACATTTGAAATTGTTTAAAAAATTCTTGAATATTAATATAAGAAGCAATTCTCGTTCGTTTGCAGAGACTTATTTCTTAAATACTTTATGAATTATTCTAAACAACCACTGCGAAGGCGCCTATCTTGCCTCCGCTGTAATCTTGGAGTAATAGCTCAACTATTTATGTCAGAGGTATCATGAAACTTTTGATAAATATTTAATTTTTTTGTATTAGTTTTGCATACTCTGAAGAAAAATAATTTGTTTGAATAATTTTAGTTAAATTGAACTTATTTTAATTTCACCTTTTCTCCTTGTATAAAATAAAATTGTCCTCAGTTTAAGTAAAAATTTACTCGTTTTGAGGAAAAAAATCAGCAAAATTGTCCTCAGTTTGAGTAAATATTTACTTGATTTGAGTAAACATTTACTTAGTTTTAGGAAATTTTCAGCAAAATTTTACTAAGATTTCACCCCCCCCCCCCAGGGGAAAATCCTGCGCACGGGCCTGTGGACCATTTAAAAATTTTAAATATGAACTACCGATTATTTTGACTTTGAATGGTAGAATAACACTCATTTCTATTTTTTATACATTCCACGAGAGTATTATGGCTTTGTGCATTGGTTTGTAACACCCGAAAGGAAACGAGTTAGACCCATCGTTTATTATACAGATCGGCTTAGAATCACTTTCTGAGTCGATTTAGCAATGTCCGTCTGTCCATATATTGTTGTAATCAAATTACAGGTCGCAATTATGGTCCGATCTTAACAGAAATTGGCACAAATAAATTTTGTGGATCAAGGACGACTCCCGATTTTACTTTTTCCCCACTAGAAACCACATATTGTACCTGTTTTTCTTTAAATTTGGCACAACACATTATAATCCAACTAAAACACCTATGGTGAAAGTGGGTAAGTTCGGTTCAGATTTAGATATAGCCCCCATAAAAATTTCGCTCCCGAATTGACCTTTTCCGGTATAGAAACCACATATTGTACCCGATTTTCTTTAAATTGTGCACAACATCTTATATTCTAAATAGAAACACTTATAATGAAAGCGGATACGATCGGTTCCGATTTAGATATAGCCCCCATACAAATGTCACTCCCGATTTTACTTTTTCCCCTCTAGAAAGCACATATTGTACCTGATTTTCTTTAAATTTGGCACAACATCTTATAATCCAACTAGAAACAGCAATGCTGAAAGTGGGTAAGATCGGTTCAGATTTAGATATAGCCCTTATACAAATGTCGCTCCCGAGTTGACCTTTCCGCTCTAGAAACCACATATTTGTATTTTAAAATTTTCTTCAAAATTGGCACAACATCTTATAATCCAACTAGAAACACCTGTGGTGAAAGTGGATAAGATCGGTTCAGTTTTCGATATAAATGTATTTATATATATACAAATGTTTCTCCCAAATGTTTAACCGATTTTGGCCAAACTTTACATATTATATTTCACCTATAATCATACATGGAGAAAGCGGGTCACATCGTTCCATGTTTCAATATACCCCCATACAGATGACCATACCGATTTAACATTTTTAGTCAAACACATACATTTACAGGATACAAAAATCCTTCCCGATTTCACTTTTTTAACAAATTGAGTTGTAATAGGATAGAAAGTGGAGTGTATCACATAGTCGACTCCGTCCGACTTTAGCCTTTCGTTACTTGTTTATTTTCAGGTTTATGTTTGACATTTGCAAAATGGGACTCTGTACGCTCGAACAAAATTGGGAAACATTAAAAACTTACTTCCCAAGTAGTGAGTATTTAACGCAAACTGTTAGAAATTTACGTGGACCGACCTTCGGTTCAGTTTGTGCTTCAATTTGTGAAGCGTTCATGTACGTTCTCGTCCAATGTGTTCAATAGAAAGCATTGCTGCTGTGGCTGAGAATGCCTAAGAACACACATCGAAGAAGATTTTTGAATTTTGAAAAATTGAGTTGATCGGATGAGTTACTGCCGGTCCATTTGTGGTAGTCTTATGAATGATATTGTGTTCCATTATCAAGTAACAAATTTAAATCTTTCCAATAAATCCCGAAATTTGTAAAAGTAGTCAGTACATTTTTTTTTAAATGGCCCACCCTATAACTTGACATAAAGGCATGCCTAGTTTAAAAATAAAATGCATAGGACAGTATTTGAGCTTGGCACTCCCTTTACGATAGCTCTACTACCCATGATTTGGCCATAGGGAGCACTGCTGAGAGTGAAACTCTCCGTTCGACATTTAGTGGATTATAGGGGATTTATTATTAACAGCTTATAAGTCATTCGAAATGCATGCTTATTTTTACTACGCTTCCACCATTTGTTTGATAACTTTTCGAGCAATTCGTTACAGGTCAATTCTATTTCAAATAAATATTTAATTCTATTTAACACCTTCATCGTGAACATGTGGCCTTTATATAGCACTCAGACCGTCATAGTACCCCACCCACCCCTTCCTACAGCACTATCAGTCGTAAAAATGCTTTTATCCTCCCAAAAGAAAAACGAAGAAAAAACAAATTAAAGTTTTAAGTCGCATTGCTAAATAAAACATGAAATGGCTAGGAAAACAAATACAAATAACACATGTTGTTCCTGGTCCTTTCACCCGTTTCATCCGTGGCAAGGATCTACAGAGGGATGGAGAGAGAGAGAGCAGCGAACATGAACATATTCCCGGAATCGACCGACCTATGGCAAATAGTAATAAGTAATACGCTGAACTGGGAAAGTTTTCATAACAAGATGTAGAGCTATAAAAATATCGTAAAAATATATAATTTCCTCTGTAGCCAAGTTTTACGACTTACGCTTCACTTGATGAATGCGTTTAATACATGCCTCCCCTTCCTTCCATGCTTGCCTCCCTCGCTCATTCTTTATGTTGTTGTGTTGTCCGTGGTGTTTTTGTTAGTTCCTCAATTTGTGAACTGTTGTTCCTTGTGTTCCTGTTGTTGTTGGATTTGTTGTTATTGTACGCCCCAAAACACCCCCTTCTAAGAATTCCAAGGTGCCATTGCTAGGAACATAAAAATTCCTGTTATTCTTACGAAAGGAAAGACATTCATAAACCAAACCGAAAAAAGGTTTCCTCTTTCAAACGTCGAGAAAAAAGCTCACTGAGCAAGAATAACACAAATCCTTAAGAATGGCTTGGAATACCTTCATACATGGCAACCAAAAACAGAAATGTCTGGAAAAAAGCAGTGAAAACAGAAAGCCGGAGAGAGAAGAATAACAAAAGATAAAGATTTTTGATGGCTTTTTATAGACCTGCATACATACAGTGTGCATCATTTGAATAAGGATGTTTCGGGTTCGTCAAATATAACACGAATTTTCAGATTTGATCAAGGTCACTTTCAATCTTCCCTCCAGTGGAATAATAAAAGGAGAATAAAGACATGGACCATCGTTAGTTATTAGTTATCACTGGAAGTTATATCCCATATTATGAGAAATATACTGTGAGTAGACATAATTACTTATCCGACTATTTCCAAATCGTACATTCAAGGGATACAATGGGTATTGGGGATAAAAATAGTACCAACTAAACGACTACAGCTAGAATGAGGTGTACATCCCTCTAGATGCGTAGACACGTAAAGCAAAGAGATTTTAGAAAGTCGTACTCTTAAGGGGTAAAATAAGAAAAAGGGGATAAAAATTGTACCAACCAAATGGCCGCAGCTAAAAGCATAGAATTTGGTGTATACATTGCTCTGACTGCAAGACACGCAAAATAAGAAGATTTTTTCCAAATTTGTATTTTTTACTTTTACGGGAAAAATTGGTTGAATCATGAAGTTAGGTTATTTTGCACTATGTACGTGAGAGATAATGGATTTTTAAAATTTGTACTTTTGGAATTAAAATCGAATGGAAATACAACCAACACACTATCTACCAATATTTATGGTATTTAAGCTTTTTTGAAAATATAAATAAAATAATATTTATTTTTTAATTGACTTGAAGTATTATTTCGATATGTAAACGTATTGATGGGATTGCCTTATAAAAGGATTTATTTATAAAATTATTTTTTCAATATTTGTATTTGTTTTGGTTTGGCTATATTAAAAAATATGTTTCCCTGTGATTGAACTTAACGCCGCTTTACTTGTTTTTATGTTTAGGTTTATATCTGACATTTACAAAATGGGATGATATACGCTCGTACATAATTGGGAAACTTACAAAACTTACTTCCAAAGTAGTAAATCTTTATCGTAAACTGTAAGAAAATTACGTGAAAGTTTTTCGAGAAGAGACTTCAGTTTGGGCGTCAATTTGTGAAGCTAGTTCATGAAAATGCATCTTTATTGGACACGTACGCCCTCGTCCAGTGCGTTCAATTGAAAACATTGCTGCTGTGGCTGATAATATCCAAGAACATCCATCTACATCAACTCGTCATCGCTCTCAGGAACTGAACAGAGATACAAGCCGACCGATTTTAAGCCGACAAGCCGCCGCCGCCGCATGTTTCTGCACGAGCTGCGCCACCGCCGATTTCATCGGCTCAAATCGACTTCAACCACGTCGCCGATTTCATCGACATATATTGACTTCAACCACACCGCCGAGATTTGACGGAGTTCTAACTCAGTCCAATATTACTACCAAAATAGACAACCCACTTAAAGTTACAAAAGAAAATATAACTGTCGACTTAGACAACCTTCAAATTCTTTCTTTGAATTTGGTATCCCACTATATGATGACGTCTATAGATTCTATTTTGATTTGAAAGTCGCATTTATATAAGTCAATTCCAGTATGCGTGGCCATATGTTCCTATAAAACACAATAAACAACAGCTCATCTATTGCGCTTCTTTAGTGTGTCAAAGTAGGTAGAGGATTATCATTCTTTGGAAGGATTATGATATTCAAGATGTCTGGTCAAATATGCCTCACATGAAAAGCTGTAATTGCAAAAATATTTATAAAATTCATCCATATTGCGTTTTGTCTTCTGTTCGGCTTAAGGTCAGTTTTTTCCAATAAGACGAACAATCATAAATACCGTGAACAATTTTATAAACAGGGTCCTACAAACCAGTGATAAGGAATTTCACGAAACAAACAAGTCCAAAATTAGAAATATACTGCGTATGAACGACTTTCCCGAAAAATTAATAAATAATCTAATCAAGCCCGTCAACTTAACAAAAATGACGAAAGACCAAGCAAAATTTATAAATCCACAACATACATTCCAGGACTATCCGAAAGACTAAAACATTATAAAATGCAATGGTGACAAGTCCGACATATGCCAGAAGGTATATGTCGGCACTACGAAAAATAAATTGAAAACCAGTCTTTCATCACATAAAACCGAACACAAATCTCTTGACAAACCCATTGAGCAAAAAACTGCCCTTGCAGCCAACTGTACCTTGACGGGACATAAACCAAACTTTAATGACGTCGAAATATTAGCGGAAGAGAATAATTATAGAAGGAGATACACATTGGAAATGCTAAATATAATTGACGTCTCCCCTGGAAAAAGGATTAATTATAAGAGAGACACAGACGGTTGTGCTCAAATATATAGGAACTCGGCAAATTAGACAGTAGTTGACAAAAGCTTGCAGAGAGTGGCAGGAGAATTTTCTATTGTGAAAAACTTTTTTAAAAATGTAAATATAAATATTGTGATATTTTTGATTGTTAATGCTTGTAACTTGTAATTGAATAATTTGTGTTTTTTGTACTAGACCCCTGAAGATGACCAACGGAGTTGGTCGAAATATTGGGAAATAAAAAACAAGAAAATAATAAAATAGTAATTTTTTTTTTATTATTTGAAAAAAACTGACCTCAAGCCGAACAAAAGACAAAACGCAACACATCAAACATTCATCCATATTATAAATTTTGGGAATGGATTCCCACTACCGAAAAATAATTGTATGGGATAATATTATTAAATTATGGGAACATTGGATAATATTAACGAATATTGAACTACTTGTCAAAAATAAAAGAAAATGCGTTAATAACCAATACAAATTGTTCCTTCAATTTTCCCAAAATTGTCAAATAAATTGGGGAGATCGAATGACAGAACGAGCCGGCAAATCAGCCGAAAGCCGCCGACCCATTTTGAACTGAACTGGAACTGAACAAGGTTTATTTGTATTTTTAGACTAATTGATATATAATAACCTTTCACTTTTCTCTTATATTCGCAAAGAAGAGTTCATAAACTTTTCAGGCGATACCAATGATATCAAAGCGCGTTATTATACCATTAACAATGTCCTCACAAAAACGCCCAAGAGTACAAACTTTGGACCGGTGTAAAATTGTTGACCTAAGGTAAACGTCAAGGACGAGTATACTTATAAGGCTGGTTCGCGAAAAAATGCTGCGGTCCCCTCCGGATTGTTTAATGAAGATCTGAGAAATATTTCTTCCCTCTTACTTGCTTTTTGGTGCTTTCAGGTACATATAAATCACAAATTAAAAAAAAATGCTTAAATAGTCTAAAATTAGGGGATATTTTCAGCCCTTTTTAGGGAAAAATTTTCCCTCTGTGCCGATTTCGCCCACTTTCAATCCCAATTGACCTGCAACCATAAGACACATTCAGAGAAAACTTGAACCTCCAAGCTCGTTCGGCGGCTAGCGTGCTTTCAACAGACAGACAGGCAGATGAACAGACTAGATCGTCTTAGGATTTTACCACGACCCAAAATATATATACTTTATAGAGACTCCGATGAACATTTCATCTGATGAAAACCCCGAATTTCGGTCTCGGGTTCGATTACTCCATCTCAGTGGCTATATCAATAAGCAAAATTGCTGATATGGGGTTCAGAGAACCCGCACGTGACTATTGAGAAACCAATACATCCACAACGAGTCGCTGTTTGGTGTAAATTTTGGCCTGTCGGCATCATTGGCCCATTTTTCTTCGAAAATGAGCAAGGAACCGCCGTCACCGTCAACGGTGAGCGTTGTCATGTCAAGACGAGGCACCATGTTATCGATATTTTACGTACTGTCTTTGAAAATCGAATAATTATCCGAAATTGTGATATCAATTGGACGCATCGGAGCTATGACCCCTTTGGATAATTTGAAACGTTGAATCATGAAATCGAAGTTGCCATTGAAGAGATTCGAGCCGGAACAAACGAAAATGTACTGGAAAAATTGGGTTGATCGGATGAGGTACTGGGGTCTTATGAACTATATTGTGTTCCATTACACTAGTCAACAGTCAAAATGTACTCGGGATGCGATAATTTTTTCTGTGTAGATAACCTTGACATGAGCTCGAAAAACGCAATAAAAAATTTTTTTTTCGTTTGATTTTATTTTATTTTTTTTTTAAATTTTAAAATTTTTTTTTTGGTTAATTTGTTTCGTCCGGCATAACTCGGGAACCACTAGCCCGATTTAATCGAATTAAATTTTAAAAAATTTAAAATTACAATTCCCTTAATCTGTTCATATATTGTTTTCCTATACAAGCAACAGTTTCCAAGTTAAAAATGAATATATAAAGGAAAAAACTTATTTTTTGCCTAAAGATTTAATTTTTTTTTTTAAAAATCCATAAAAAATCCAAAATGAAAAAAAATGTCAAATCTTATTACTTTTACGTAAAGTCACATAACCTATGAGCAAAATGAGACAAAGATCATGAAAATCGATGCACGCGTTTCGCTTTTATTCGCAATTGAGTAAAGGTATGAATTTCAAAAATTTGCTCGACATATGCACAACTTTGTCTATTGTAAGGTTTTTTCTTTTTTTTTTGATTCTCAGAATTAACAAAACGGAATAAACAAAGGGTTATTTAATTTTTATGATTGCGTAAGCAAAGTAATAAACGCTAATAAATGTGCGTGAATAATTAAAAGGAAAAAAGGAAAGGGGACTTTTTTAATTATTTGGGTTTTCCGTTGGCTACCTGTATGATTTTTTTTTACAGAAATGCAACCCACATTTAAGGGTAGTCATTATTCGGAAAATTTAAGACTCACACATGGTGAAACAGGTATGTAGCCACCGTAAAAAAATATACACCCATTTATAAGTAACCTGTCAGTAAAATACTAAACAATACACAGTATAAATAGGTCTTCATTGATCGATTTTACTCATTCAACAAGTGTCGACGAACGCGATAGTTAAAATGAGCAAACGTTCGCGAGGATTTGAATGCAATACCAATCCAAGTAATTTTTGTTACATGTGCGGAGAATACGTTTCTGAAAAAAACAAGCTTTGTTTTTCACCTAAATTGAGAGATTCATTTGAAGAGAGCTTCAATTTAAAGGTCTCAAACATAGATGAGCGGTGGACACCAAGTGCTCTATGTCCAAGGTGCTACGTACAGCTAGCTGACTCAAGGTAAGTGTAGATTACGAAATTCAAGAACATATATAACTTATTATTGAAATTCTTTCAGACGACAGCCGAGAATCATCATGCCAATGCTTTGGAGAGCTCCGCTTTGCCATGTAACAGATTGCTACTTCTGTCTTAGCAAAAAAACAGGCGTGGGAAAAAATATACGATGGACTTACGCTGCTGTTTCAACAGTGAATTTTCCAGTGCCATTTTCCGAAGAACCAGTGGACCCGCAACCGTCCGTTTCAAGATGGGCATCTAATAATGAGGCGATACATCCAACATCAGATCCGGAGACAGTAGAAACCACATCAGAATGCGAGTCAACATATACATTGCATGGAGGTCAACGCTTATGTTCCCAAGCAGAACTGAACGATTGGGTTAGAGAATTGAAACTCTCCAAGGAAGATGCAGAGTTGCATGCATCGCGCATGCAACAGTTCGGTTTCTTGGCTCCTGGTGTGGTGACAACAATCTACAGGAAGCGTCATGAACCATACGCAAGGTACTACACAAAAAAAGACAACATCTGTTTTTGTAAGGACATTCCCGGATTATTTGGTGAACTCGGGTACTCTTACGATCCAGGAGAGTGGCGTCTTTTCATCGACAGCAACAAGCAGAGCCTTAAAGCAATTTTACTGCACAACGGCAACGAGAAACCTTCGATTCCAATTGCTCATGCCGTTGACACCAAGGAAACATACGAAGTCATGGACAATCTACTAAAGTGCCTTAACTATGAGAGGCACGATTGGAAAGTTTGTGCCGACCTTAAGGTTATCGGTATCCTTTGTGGATTACAAGGTGGATTCACAAAGTACTGTTGTTTTCTCTGCCTTTGGGACAGCCGCGATCGTCAACATCATTACACCAGAAGGAGTTGGACAGAAAGAGTTAACTTCATCCCCGGCAGCGACAACGTGAAATATACACCACTCATAAAAAAGGAAAATGTTTTTCTCCCACCTCTTCACATAAAGCTCGGACTCATAAAAAACTTCGTGAAAGCTATCAACAAAGATGGCGAAGCGTTCGCCTATTTAAAAACCATTTTTCCTCACCTTTCATCGGCAAAGATAAGGGAAGGCGTTTTCGACGGTCCGCAAATTAAAAAGTTGTTGCAAGACCAACAGTTTGAGCACATTTTATCACCAAATGAAGCTGCAGCTTGGAACTCATTTCGGCAAATTGTTTCCGGATTTCTTGGAAACAACAAAAGCTCAAATTACAGAGAGATCGTCGAACAACTACTCCAAAATTATAAAAAAATTAGAGCAAATATGTCGCTTAAGATACATTTTCTACACTCGCACTTGGACTTCTTTCCGGACAACCTGGGCGATGTGAGTGACGAGCATGGTGAGCGTTTTCATCAGCAAATGAAAGAAATTGAGCACCGATACCAAGGATTTTGGAACGAAGCTATGATGGGGGACTATATCTGGTTCCTGATAAGAGAAACACATATATTTTTGTCACCCAACAAATTTTAATTTTTTTTTGTAATAAAAAAGAAAAAACCTTACCATAGACAAAGTTGTGCATATGTCGAGCAAATTTTTGAAATTCATACCTTTACTCAATTGCGAATAAAAGCGAAACGCGTGCATCGATTTTCATGATCTTTGTCGCATTTTGCTCATAGGTTATGTGACTTTACGTAAAAGTAATAAGATTTGACATTTTTTTTTATTTTGGATTTTTTATGGCTTTTTAAAAAAAAAATTTAAATCTTTAGGCAAAAAATAAGTTTTTTCCTTTATATATTCATTTTTAACTTGGAAACTGTTGCTTGTATAGGAAAACAATATTTGAACAGATTAAGGGAATTGTAATTTTAAATTTTTTAAAATTTAATTCAATTAAATCGGGCTAGTGGTTCCCGAGTTATGCCGGACGAAACAAATTAACCAAAAAAAAATTTTAAAATTTAAAAAAAAAAAATAAAACAAAAACCAAACGAAAAAAAAAATTTTTTATTGTGTTTTTCGAGCTCATGTCAAGGTTATCTACACAGAAAAAATTATCGCATCCGGAGTACATGAAATTGTTTTCATTTTGTTGAGTAGTGTTATTAAATGCCCAGCAAAAAGAGATCACCCAACGTGAAAAAGATGTGCATCTTGTTATTCGGTAGTAGTGAAAATTCAATTCACCAATGAATTTAACATGGAGTTGTCATAGGAGGGATGTCCTTTATTTTGAAAGGCTTAAAAGTAATTTTAAAATATAAGTTATATGGACTACATAAAATCGCCCATTACGAGTTATATACGCTGGGAGTGTTGTAGGATATCATATAGTCGGCCCCTCTCGACTTTAGCCTGTTCTTACTTGTCTAGAACAGTCATATTGTAAATTGAAGGCATATTTGCATGGAGGCTATATCTGAATCAGAACACTCAGAAAAAAGAACCCTATAATAAGTTAAAATGGACTAAAATTTAGGAAAATTGAACTTCGTATAGCGCTAAAGCACTATTTCCTCATATCAAGTTCAAATTTTTCCTTGAATGTAGTTCATGCTTTGAACTTGATTCTATTTAGTTCAATTTTCCTCAAACCAAGTAAACATTTACTCAAATTGAGGAAAAATCCAGTAAGTTTTTCCTCAAACCAAGTACATTTAAATTAAATCTAAGTAAAATTTTGCTGAAATTTTCCTAAATCTAAGTAAATTTTTTCCTAAAACCAAGTAAATTTTTACTAAACTTAAGTAAAAGTAACCTAAAACTAAGTAAATTTTTACTAAATTTTACCGATTTTTTGATGTATGTAAATTTTTATTAAATTTAAGTAAAATTTTCTTAAAACTAAGTAAATTTTCACTCAAACCAAGTAAATTTTTGCCGAAATTTTCCTAAAACTAAGTTAATTTTTACTCAAATGAAGTACATATTTACTTGAAATGAGGCAAATTTGCCTCAATAGAAGTAAATTTTTAATTAATCCGAATTCTACTTGATAAAAGAAAAAAAGTGAACTTAAAATAAATTCAGTTTAACTAAAAAAAATCAAACAAATGATTTTGCTTCAGAGTATGCAAAACTAGTACAAAAAATGGAAACATGAAGTATTTCTCAAAAGTTTCATGATACCTCTGCCATAAAGACTTGAGGTATTACACCATGATAGCTGCGAAGGCAAGATAGGCGCCTTCGCAGTGGTTGGTTAGATAAATACTTGAATTATTTAAGAAATAAGTCTCTACAAACGAACGAGAATTGCTTCTTAGATTAATATTCAAGAATTTTCTAAAAAAAATCAAGTTCATTAATACTTAAATGTATGAACATAAATTTAATTTTTAAGAAAAAGCTCATTTTTTAGTTAAAATTTCCTAAATTGAATTTTTTCCATGCAAACAAATTCTTAATATTCTTCTTACTTAAAACCTTGGAAATTTTATTCCACACAAGTATGAATATACTCAATTGTAAGAATTTGTTATTAGATCCAATGAAATGTTTTTAAGTAATTATACTACCCTATTTCTAGTAAATTAACTATTTGCAATGATTTTGGAATGAGGAAACTTTACTCATACTTAGTTAATTATCCTACTATTAAGGACTTTTTTTACTAAACTGGAGTAAAATTGTTGAACTAAATTGGAATATGGAATTGAACCGATTTCCGCGAAAATCAATACCGATTGTCATTGGACTAAAAAAGTTACTTCTGCAAAATTTCATAACAAGCGGTCTACAATTGCGACCAGTAGAGTGCGAACAAAATTTAGATTTAGTTAAATCGACTCAGCTCGTGATTCTAAGCCGATCGGTATACTTTAAGGTGGGTCTAGCTCTATTATTTCTTGGTGTTACAAATATTTGGCATGAAACTAACATATAGTACCCTATTCCACGAAGTGGTGTAGGTTATAACGAACTTATTGGCTTCTCTAGTTGTATATGTAATTGTCATACCATCTTATGATGCGAAATGAGAAGAGAATTGATTTTTTTAATTTTGATCATTTATACGCAATTTTCCGTGCACGGAAAATTACATCCTATGGTAAAAAAATCCCTAGATCATTTTGACACAATTAATGTTGTTAAAATGTTGAAAACTTGTTAATGGGTTTTATAAAAGGCTTTTATTAAAATTACCTTGATGGCCTAAGTTTTAGTAATATCAACTTTTTTCCATAGGGAAATTACACCATATGCTAAACTACATAACATTATCTATAGATCATTTCTGGCGTAATTAATATTGTCAAAATGTTGATAACAAGCTGCGATAACGTAAACGTTAATAAAAATTTAATTTTTTGCTCAAAATAAAAAATTATTTTTTCACATTGTCGCCAACAACAATATAAATATATGTATCTAAAGAAATTTTCAAAAAAATATTTTCAACTTTATTTGACTTAGCCTCGATATCCATAATTTTGACATACACTGTATAATTATCCAGGCTAAGTCAAAAATTTTTAACACAAAATTATTTTTTCAAAATTAGTTTTCACACACATTGCTTTGGCGACAATTTAAAAAAATAATTTTTTATTTTGAGTGTAATTTTAACATTTTATTTAGATATTTGTTATCGCAGCTTAGTTATGCAGTCTTAAAGAAAAATAGCCATAATAATAAAAATTGTCTTTTTGACCTAGTATGCAATTGCCAAAAGAAGTGAATTAATATTTTATTTGGACCAGTTTTGTGATACATCCCTGTACAGCTATCTCAAAATAAATACTTAATTTCAAGCAATGTCCTCTAGGGAAATTACATCGTGTGATGAAGAGTATAACGTAATCCCGGTATAATTTTTGACACTATTAATTTTATCAAAATGATGATGAAAACGTTTAATACGTTTTCGAAAATGATTATTAATTTGTATATGAAGTTGTTATACCATCACAATTGCATTTTTATTTAGACTTTGAACCAGTAATTTCAATAAATTTCCCGTAGGGAAATTACATCATATGATAGTACAGATGTACATTTGTACAAATTTTTTTAATCAACAAGGGAAAATGTCGTCGGAAAAGAGTATCATAGCCCACATAAAAATGAGTTTATGATCCACAATTACAAATTTATGATATTTATTTCGTTAGTCTCTACGGCACAAAGCCCCTGGAGAATATTTAAATAAAAGTATGTCATTATTAAAACTAAAACACGATTATTTAGGGACAATTTGACAAGTTGGCATTTTCGTTTATATTTTATCCCTTCTTAGTCTAATAAGCATTTTTAGCCGTTTATTTTTACTGCTTAGTTCTTTCAGTGTTTTAAAACCTATATTTTAAAACCTATTGAATTCCTATTATTGGATATATGTTTGTGATTACACCGTGCTACAATAATTTCGGCTCAGGACTTTTTAAGCGTAATGACGCTTGGAAGTTGTAAAACTGTGTGTACTTATTCAAGTGATGCCGAGTGTACATGCATACATATATATATATATTCGTATTTTGACTTATCTTCACATTTGAAGGAACGAAAAAATTAAGTTTATTACACCCAAGATATCGCTCCGTTGTCGCTCCAGTTCCATAAAATCTGCACGTTCTGATGAGCTTTTCGTCGGCTGATGCCTTCCCCTGTCGGCCGTCCGAGCGACCTACCAACAATATTTATGTCTGGTTAATGTTCATGCAATGAACACAACACTGAGCACTGAACTCAGAACATGTTGCTGTTGCTGCTATTGCTATTACTGTTGCCGGCTGCCTGCTGCCATCAAGTTAATTAAAAATACCTTAGAGAAAGAAGTTGGCATTAACATTTTACAATCATAAACATTATCACCACACACACAACATACACACATACTTAACAGCAGTAGTAGCAGCAGCAGTCGATGCTAGAGACTGATGGTTTTTGTTGGGTGGGCCGGGGGGATAGGGAAACATTTGTGAAATTAAGGCTCAGATATGGATAAAAATCCCATAAACCATTGCAAATTGTTTGACTAATATTTACATCAAATTTTTGTAATTTGCTTTTTCCTGCTCCTGCACACAAACCCAAACGCAAACGAATAAAACAAAGCGAGAGTTCGGCAAACCAACAGCCATAAAACCGTAAAAGGTCATAAAACATATTTTTCGGTTATCGGTTATAAGTACTACCCAGTGAGATTATTGTTGAGCTGCAGGCCAACTGCAGTCGACTCGTACACGGTGAATATTTTCTGTTATCAATGTCAATTAAGGAAATTTCAATTATAGTTTTTGCTAATATTATGTTTCAGCAAGTATTTTTCTGGGATATTATTTTTCAAGGTGTAGGAAATACAAGTGCTTATTACTTTGGAAAACACTTTTTTTAATTTAAACAGGACAACTAGAAAAATGGCTGCTGCAGCTTTCCAATTAAGTTCGTACACTTGTCTTTCTGTGTAGCAAATTACATTGCTTTACAAGACATGTCACATTCACGTTTTCACAATTTTTTTCTACTGAAGGTTGATGAAAACCAAATTATGGAGAATAAGTTTTAGGTAAAATATTTAATGAACGGTGGCAGAAGTAATGATTTAATTGTCGTAATAAATTAAGTAACAGTTTATTAAACTAATTTCTAAGTGTTTTAGATTTTACATGAAATTCAATACCTTGAGGACCAACAATTTATAAAATTAGAGATCAGTACCTTTCCAGCGAGCAATTTAAAAACATACATGACCAAAAATTAGCTAGCTTTCGAATAAAACTTCGTAAGTCCGAAATATTTTGGGACAACGCATTATATAAACCAAGGATTAATTTTACTTGGGAACAACCAGAACTTTTTGGAACCAACTTAAAGTAGAAAGCCTGCAAAAAGAAAGCACCCGAAGAAGTTAAGAAGTCATCTTGTGATTTGGAAGTAGTGAAAATTGGGATCTTCACCAGTGAATTTAATATGCAGTTGTTATAGGAGGGATGTATTTTATTTTGAAAGACTTTAAAGTTGTTTTAAAGTAGTTGAAAAGTTTCCATTTCTGTTAAAAAATCCGCCGCTACCCTAGACCGCTATCAGATATCTTCTGTTGTAAATGGCGAATAATTAAAGCAAACCATTTTTTCGGTAGAACTGACAACTGATGACAATGCAAATAAATATAAAATTATATTAATATAATAAAACTAGCAGAACCCGCTACTTGGTACGTGGAAAAGCCAATTATTTGTTATCAGTTATATCTATCGCTGTTTTTGATAGTATTTATTGAATTTTCTTTTGGTCTATATAGATAAATCTAAAATAGTAATTTGGAAACCTCCTATTGGAAAGAACTCATACGCAGTCAACTGAACTCCCTTCTTATGTATCATTTTTATCATTTTCTACCCCGTTTCGGAGAAATAAAAGTACAACTTTCGAAAAATCCAATTTTACTGCACTTCTACGTTGTCAGAGGAATTTACATACCAAAATTCACGATTCTAGCTGCACTTCTTTAGTTGGTACCGTTTTTATCCCTTTTTGTTCACTTTTCCCTTATAAGTTCAAATTTTAAATAATACATTTACATTACGCTTATACGTGTCAGAAGAATTTACACACCTAATTTCACGGCTGTAGCTGCATACTTAAATTGGTACTATTTGTATCGCGCGCGCACTAAATGGTCATAGCAATTTTCATATACAATTTCACGATTCTGAAAGCAATAATTAAGTTGGTACCATTTTTTATCCCTTTATCTTCCGCTCACCCTTAAAAGTACAAAATACATTTATATCGCACTTCTATGTGATGAGAGGAATTAACGTACCAAATTTCACGATTCTAGATGTAAATACTTTAGTTGGTACCATTTTTATCCCTTATTGTCCCTCTCGCCACTTAAAAGTATAAATTTCGAAAAACCATTTATGTTGCAGGTCTACGTTGCACAGTAGCGCCCGTAGAGCAAACGAGGTTGCAAAAATCAAAATTTTCATGAGCGCCGACGAAGTTTTGAATAAACCCATGTTATAGGAAACTTTTCAACGATTTCAAATCTGCCACTCTTAATAATATCACATTTTTAGTTTAGAAGATATAGCCGTTCAAAGTTGACCGACTTTCGGTTTTCAAAAAAAAACACACACAATTTTTAGTGAATTTGTTGCGATTTCAGGTGTAATATCACGAAAAATAGGTAACGAATCGCCTTATTTTTTGTTTGTATTGATTGATGTATTTATTAAATGTATAATGATAAAAAAATTAACTGTTTGCTTTGTGTTTCTCCTGGTAAATCACTATTTAAAAACTATCCGTTTTTTTCACTATTTTTCAACTTTGACGGAAAATAAAAAAATCTATATTTTTTATATTTACCATATTTGCAAAACCTGTTCATTGATTATTTCTTTACATAATTCAAAAATTTTAGCTGCCCGTACGTGCCCGTTTGGCTTCTAGAGGTAAAAAAGGTTAAAAAGACATGGTTCCACAAATTGTATGGCGTCCATCCCTTATATGTTTTGACTGACAGTAGTTTGATCTAATAGTTTGAAAAAAAACTACTCATTGAAATTAGCAGGTACGTACCTCACTTAAACAATACTTTGGCGTACAAATGGTCAAGAACAATATTGACTTATGGTCCCTACAGGTAGGCACAAATCTTATTTGGACACGTGCATAATATCAAAATTGCATTATCCAGCCTAAATCCATATGTATGCAGGGAACAGGTAAATTTTTCGGCATGGTAGCATAAGCCTATATATTGCAAATGGTCAAGAACAATATTGACTTATGGTCCCTATTTTTATTTTTTATTTTTAGGCATGGTAGCATAAGCCTATATATTGCAAAATAAGGATAATGCCTGGATTACTCTACGACTGAAAGTTGGCGCAACAATTACTGAAACCATTAAACAATTTAAGTACTGAAAACATGGCGTTGAACAATTTTAAATTATTTGAACTGTTTAGAAAGTCAACCACACCAAATTTTTTCACGGAAGCTGCTTTAGAAGAACTTGATAGCTTATACGGAAATATTGAGAGAAGCGAAATTGTAAAATATAAATTTTATCTGATATATGCAAATATTAAGGCAAAATGGTTGAAATCTAATCGAACCATTCAGAACTTCAACTCCAAATACGAGGACTGACTTAATGAAGACGCCATCCTGGATATATTGGCAGTAGATAAACCCACCACATCAACCAGAGGAGCAAAAGGAAGGCCAAAAAAAAGTATTGAGGAGTGTTCAATTTTCACAAGGAAGAGGAAACTTGCCGATGCCACCAATGACTTGACCACGAAGCAATTATCGGACGCGCTGTCTATTAAATTTACAAAGGATAGTGAAAGAGTTAGGTCGCAGATAACCAAATCTGTTGCTGATGCAAGCCCACTGCGACTAAAAAGGATTAAGGAAAGCATTCCCACGCCCACAAACGCACACATTAAAAAGTATGGATCCGAAGAAGCCTTGGCCTTGTTTATGGACTTAGAACTTTCCAAAGAGAAATATGAGAAACTACGGACATCTTTAACGCGACACGGCGCTGACGTTTTACCCGGATACAAGCATATTACGCAAGCCAAAATAAATTCACGACCACTGCATACGGAGTTTACGGAAGTCTCTGCGAAAGCCAATCTGCAGGATCTCATGGGCCATACAGCAAAACGGTTGTTGGAGAGTCTTCCTGAAAATGAGGTGAAAATTCTTCCTGAGAAGTTGACATTGATCAGCAAATGGGGCTGCGATGGATCATCCGGACAAAAAAAAATAAAAAAATAAATAATAATAAATAAATAAATTAAAAAAATATTTTTTTTTAATTTGTTGGGTAATAATTTAAAACATAAAACCCTAAAGAAAAAAATAAAAACAATCTAAAAATGTAAAAATAATTTTTTTTAGTTACCATAAAATTGATTTTTCTACTAATTTTAACTTTGATAAGCGATAATTAGGCCCCTACAAAGCATAGCACCCTTTCCAAACTCATTTCATAGGCTGAACAGTTATCTATCATATGCTGTTTAAACTGTTCAATTATCTTATTCGGTTCAAAAGATATGATTTTTGCAACGAAAAAACTCAAATGGCGCCACTGTGCGTTGTCAGAAAAATGTTAATACTGATTTTCACGAATATAAAGGGTGTTTAAATTTTAAGGGCCGATGTTGATTTTGAATAAAACACAAATTATTTAGGAAATGATTGTCATTTCTTTTTATTATGATAATATTGGTATGATTCAAAATATATGTATGGAACAAAATATCGGCCAAATAGCCATCGCGACCTCGGCGGCACACCTGCATCCGATGGTCCAAATTTTCGATGACGCTGAGTCATAATTAAGGTTCTATGCCGTTAATGTGCCGAATTATCTCATCCTTTGCTCTAGAATTGTTGCTGGCTTATCGACGTACACCTTTTCTTTCAAATAACCCCAAAGAAAGAAGTCCAACGGTATCAAATCACATGATCTTGGCGGCCAATTGACATCGCCACCACGTTAGCTGTGTGGCAAGTGGCACCGTCCTGTTGAAACCACGTATCGTGCACATCCATATCTTCCAATTCGGGCCATAAAAAGTTCGTTATCATCTCACGATGGCGAAGACCATTCACAGTAACTGGCTGACCGGCCTCATTTTGGAAAAAATACGGCCCGATGATGTCGCCAGCCCACAAACCGCACCAAACAAACACTCTTATTAGCTTATTGACGAATCCACTGAGGTGAAAATGTGCCTCATCACTGAAGATGTTTTTCTTCAAGGTGAACGATATGCATTTTGATTTGAACGCCCATTTTCATAATAAGCCTGAATATCTTTAACGCGTTGCTCGATTGTGTATCTTTCTATTGTTCAAATTGAGTTAGTCTGAAATTGAGAAATGTCAAATGAAATGCAGAAAATACTGGACGTTTAGGTGTGGTTCCCATTCAACATCGGCCCTTACAATTTAACCACCCTTTATCTCATCCACTATCACCATAGATGTTTCTAGTTGTAATGTAAGGTAAGGTAATGCAAAATCGCTAAATTTATGCAGTTTTTAGAGAAGAAAATGGGGAGTTATACTTGTATATGAACTATATATACATCTGAATCGATTTGACTCGTTTTCACCGTTTTCTAGTTGAAACATAAGGTGTTGTGCCAAATTTGAAGAAAATCTGCCAAAATATATGGTTTCCAGAGCGGACAACGTCAAATCGGAGGATAGGAACTATATATAAATCTGAACCGATCTGACTTTCACTATGTTCCTAGTTGCAATAATGATAAAATAATATAAAAAAAACATTCACGGTGTAAAAACATTCACCCTATTTAGATGTTGAATTATTTGTTGCCATTGTTTGCTGGGTTGGATGCAATGCCACAACCATTTGTTATGTCTCGTGAACAAAAATCCGCCTCGTGTGTCAACTTGATTTTTATGTTAACACCATTTAACGGTTACAGCCAAGCCAGTCAGCCAGCCAGCCTCCTGCTACTTTTACTCCCATTTCAGTCTGCAATGCCCACATTCGAACGTGTGTTCGGTGCAACAATCATTTAGTATTTAGCACAGCCAACCGGCACTGACAACCGGCAAAATCGAATCGGCAACGGTAAAAAATGCGTAATGTATTCGATCATAAAAATATAAATTTTATGACAATTTTATTACTGCAGTTTAGGTCTTGCATAAATGTTGCTGCTGTCGCTATCAGTGGTGTTGCGGTTGTCCTCGTTGTTGTTGTTTTCTATACTTTTGATATGATTGTGGGCTTTCAAGTTTCTGCCGCTTTTTTTGGGCGTTATGGCACAAACGCGAATTACCAATATTTGGTTTGATTTGATTTTGATATCTGCTAATTTAATAGCTGTCATTATATTTACATTAGGGTAACATATGGCCAATAACCGTTTAATATGATAATGTCGGATTTGGTCATCAATGATGAGAAAGGACAATGAATGAATGATTTATAATCTATTAAATTTTTCTGAACTTTGTTTAAATTATAAACTTAGAAAATATATCATTTCATTCAGATCCCAGGAGAAAAAAACGGAAGTACTTCCGCACGAAGCACATTTAATTCGCATCCCCAAATATATATATAGATATGCAACTCCCACATTTGAGGAAGTTCTTTTGAAGGATTTCCAAAAAAGTCAATTATACGATAAAATTCTGTAACATTTTATGAAAAACATTTTCATAAGTGAATGGTAAAGAATTTTTCGTTTGAGGTCACAGAGGTAAGGTGTCTGCTTTGCACCCCGAAGGTCGAACCGGCTTCCAATCCTGGCTCGGGATTTTTTATTATAATTTTTAAAAATAATAAAATTAAAAATATTAATTTTGTTTTAGTTTTTTCGTTTGTATTTTTTGGTCTGTAATCAATATTAGATTTGAACTGGGATATTGTCCTGGCTCAAGACCATTTTGCATCTATATTTAATAGAATGCAAATTTATTTACAAATGGCATGGTGACATTTATAGAGGCCGGGTTTGATGTTGAAAAGTCGCTGCGAAGCCACTTGAAAAGACTTTTGACATGGTCGAAATCATGATCGTGGTAGTCTGCAGCCAAGTAATAAATGTCACCATGCCATTTGTAATGTATAACATTTTCTGATGTATTTTGGTTTTCGTAACTCGAAAACGATATTATAATTTTTCTATGGTAATTATACCCTCCACCTCCAGGATGGTGGTATACTAACTTTGCCATTCCGTTTGTAACACCATGATATATCGACCTGAGACCCTTTAAAGTATATATATTCTTGATCGTCATAAAATTCTAAGACGATCTAGCCATGTCTGCCCGTCTGTTGAGAGCACAATAACATCTAAATGAAACGAGCTAGGACGTCCTAATTAGTTGTAGAGAGGTTGGGATTGAAAATGTGCGAAATCGGTCCAGAGGAAAAAATTTTTCCCTAACAAGGACAGAAAATACTCCTAATATTTCGAGTATTTAAACATGCTCTACAAATACGTCTGCTTATATTTATTCATATTTGGTGGGCACATTAATTTTATAGCGAAAACGTACATAAAGCAATTCATATTTGTCGGGTGTGAAATTGGGCAAAATGGGATAAAAAATGGTACCTATTAAAATACAACAGCTAGAAATACGAAATTCGGTGTGTACATTCCTATAATTGAGTAGACTCAAATTTGTTATTTTAAGGGATAAAATGGGAATAGAGATAGGGATAAAAATGGTACCAACAAAACGTCTGCAGCTAAAATAACGAATTTCGGCGTGCACTTTGAGAAAGGGATACAACTGGTACTAGTTAAACAGCTGCAGCTAGAACAGTGAAAATCGGTGTATATTTCGCTCAGGTTGCATAGATTAGAAATAAATACGATACGATGCTCGTACTCTTAGGCCAAAATGGATAAAATTGGTACCGAGCAAATGGCTGCATGTAGATAATCATAAGGTTCGGCGTGTACATTCTTTCTACATTGAATAGACTCGCAACATAAAGGATTTTTTTTTGGAAATTTGTAATTTTAGCCAAAGCGGATAAAAAAGGTACTAATCAAACGGCTGCATCTAGACCCGTGAAATACTCTTTATACATTTCTCAAACATCGTAGGTGCGCAAAATAAAATGTATTTTCAAATTCTTAATTTTAGGAATAAAATGGGGTAAAAGAGATGAAACTGGTACCAAAAAACGCCTGTAGCTAGAATTCTAAAATTAGGTGCATATATATTATTCTGAACCTGACAGATAATATAATATCGAAATTCGTGCTTTGCCTTTCTAAAGAATTATAGCCCTTTGATTCTATATAGCCCTTTGATAGAATAATTCTTTAGAAAAAGTTAAATCGTGAGCGAAATTTGTATGGGAGCTATATATAAATTTGAACCGATTTTACCTATTTTCACCATGGGTGTTTCTAGTGGAAATATAAGGCATTTTGCCAAATTTGAAGAAAATCTGTTAAAATATGTTGTACCTAGAGTGAAAAGAGTCAAATCGGGATTGAAATTCGTATGGGGCTATATTAATCTGAACCGATTTTCTTCAAATTAAATAGCGTTATCCCGAAAAACTACGTTGTGCAAAGTTTCGTTCGATTCTGGCTAAAATTGCGACCTGTATCGTGATTACAAGAATAGATGGACAGACAGACGGACATTGCTAAATCGATTCAAAGAGTGATTCTAAGTCGATCGATATAATTAACAATGGGTCTATCTCGCTTCCTTTTGGGTGTTGCAAACAAATGCACAAATACATAATACTCTCGTGGAGTGTATAAAAAGGCATATTTGTAGATACTCCTCCAGAGTGGTCGTGGTCATTAAATTAATAAATTAATTTTATTTCAAAAGAAATAATATAATGAAACATCAGATCTTATTTAACAAATATCGTTATTAGTAAAAAATCTTAATTTCCCTAATATTTTATTGCACTTATACTTGAGTGTAATAGTGCAATAGTCTTCGGGTAATACTGAGGAATACAATCCTTGGTGGAGGGTATATAAGATCAGGTCCGTCCGAATTTAACGTCTTTTTACTTGTTTCTACTAATATTAAAATTTTCGTAGTATTTGTATTCTCATTTTTATATACTCCACGAGAGTATTATGTCTTTGTGCATTTGTTTGTAACACCCAAAAGGAAGCGAGATAGACCCATTGTTAATTATACCGATCGTCTTAGAATCACTTTCTGAGTCGATTTAGCAATGTCCGTCTGTCCATCTTTTGTTGTAATCAAATTACAGGTCGCAATTATAGTCCGATCTTAGCAAAAATTGGCACAAGTAAGTTTTGTGGATCAAGGACGAACGCTATTTAATTTGAGGCAAATCGGTTCAGATTTAGATATAGCCTCCATACCAATGTCGCTCCCGATTTGACTTTTTCCGCTCTAGAAACCACATGTTGTACCCGATTTTCTTTAAATTTGGCACAACACCTTATAATCCAACTAGAAACACCTATGCATAAATTGGGTAAGATCGGCTCAGATTTAGATATAGCCCCCATACAAATCTCGCTCCCGATTTGACATTTTCCGCTCTAGAAACCCCATATTGTACTCGATTATCTTTAAATTTGGAACAACATCTTATAATCTAACTAGAAACACTTGTGCTGAAATAAGGTAAGATGGGTTCAGATTTAGATATAGCCCCCACACAAATCTTGCTCCCGATTTGACATATTCCGCTCTAGAAACCCCATATTGTACTCGATTATATTTAAATTTGGCACAACATCTTATAATCCAACTAGAAACACTTGTGCAGAATTAAGGTGAGATCGGTTCTGATTTAGATATAGCCCCCATACAAATCTTGCTCCCGATTTGACATTTTCCGCTCTAGAAACCCCATATTGTACTCGATTATATTTAAATTTGGCACAACATCTTATAATCCAACGAGAAACACATTTGCAGAAATTAGGTAAGATCGGTTCAGATTTTGATATATCCCCCATACGAATGTCGTTCCTGATTTGACATTTTCCGCTGTAGAAACGACATATTGTACACGATTTCCTTTAAGTTTGGCACAACATATTATAATCCAACTAGAAACATCTATGCTGAAAGTGGGTAAGATCAGTTCAGATTTAGATATAGCCCAAATACAAATGTTGCTCCCAAATGTTTAACCGATTTTGGCCAAACTAAAAGTGAAAACGGGAAGAATTTTTGTATGTTTGGTAATCATAGCCTGACTTAATTTGTCAAATCGAAAAGCATATTTGTATCGGGCTATATCCAAACATGGAATGAAGTGACCCACTTTCACAGCTTCCAGTTTAAGTATAATTTGAAGAATTTCGGTGAAAATACGTGGTTTCTGGGCGGAAAAAGTCAAGTCGGGAGCGAAATTTGTATGGGAGATATATATAAATCTTAACCGAACTAACACATTTTCACCACAGGAGTTTCTACTTCAAACATAAGATATTTTGCAAGATTTGAAGAAGATCTGTTAAAATATTTTGTATCTAGAGTGAAAAGGTCAAATCGGGAGTGAAATTTGAATGGGAGCTATTTATAAAGTTTTGCAAAATTTGAAGACAATCTGATAAAATATTTGGTTTCTAGAGTGAAAAGAGTCAAATCGGGGGTGAAATTCGTATGGGGGCTATATCTAAATCTGAACACATTTTCTTCAAATTAAATAGTGTTCGTCCTTATCCGAAAAACGTCGTTGTGCAAAGTTTCATTTGGTTCTGGCTACAATTGTGACCTGTACTTTGATTACAAGAATAGATGGACGGACGGACATTTCTAAATCGGTTCAAAAAGTAATTCTAAGTCGATCGGTATACTTAACAATGTCAAAGGTCTATCTCGCTTCCTTTTGGGTGTTACAAACAAATGCACAAAGACATAATACTCTCGTGGAGTGTATAAAAATATCCATACAAAATTGTTTGTGTTGATTTTATGAATTATGACAAAAAATTGTTCTTTCGTACTTTCGTAAAATCAATAAAAGCGATGACAAAATTTTAGTTTTTTCGTTTGATTTATTTTGTTATTCTCCTTGCTCAAGACCATTTTGCTTCTATATTTTATAGAATGCAAATTTATTTACAAATGACAAGTTGATATTTATGAGTTGTACTTCTCATTCGTTTGTGAAAATTATTTACGTAAAGAGGACTGGTATGATGTTGTAAAGTCGCCGCGACGCCATCTTAGGAAATCCAGATTGTGGTAGTCTGCAGCCAAGTAATAAATGTCACAATGTCCAAATGCGTTATTTAAATAGATTTACAAATGGTACAGTTACCAAACAAAATAAATTGCAAAATCAATGCCAAAATTGAAAAATGGCTAAAAATTATTTGAAGACAAGCTGGACAAAGGTAAGAGAGCAAAGGTACGAAAACTCTTGAGTAAAGGGTAAAAAACCGGGTTTTCGTACCTTTGCAGACCAATAAGCTTGTAACATAGCTGGCAAATTACAGATTCTGGTTCTACTCGAATATATCTACCAGAAAAATATTATCTATTCCCAGAGTTTTCTACTTCAATATTTATTTGTTAGGGCTGTTTCTCTTTAAGACTTTGGGATAACAAAAACCTAAATACAAAATTAAAATTTCACTTAAAAAATATTCTTTTTATACCCTACACCACAGGGTATAATGACTTTGTGCATTTGTTTGTAACAGCCAAAAGGTAACGAGATAAACCCATCGTTTGAGTCAATTTAGCAATATCCGGCCGTCCGAAGTATTCTGGGATAAGAACGAACGATATTTAATATGAAGAAAATCGATTCAGATTTAGATATAGCTTCCATACAAATTTTGCTCCCGATTTTACACTTTCCGCTCTAGAAACCATATATTTCAACAAATTTTCTTCCAAATTGACAAAAAAACTTAAATTTCAACTAGAAACAACTCTGGTAAAGATAGGTTCCAGATCGGTTCAGATATATATATATATATATATATAGCTACAATATAAATTTCACTACCAAATTAATTATTTTCCCACTATAATAAACCATATAAATAACTCACTCGATTTGATTCTTTCCGCCACATATTTAACAGATTTCCATCAAATTTGGGATAGCGTCTTATATTTTAACTAGAAAACCTTTGCTAAAATGGGCCAGATCGGTTCATATTTGTGATATTTGTAGTATATTTTCCTCTTGTAGCTGTATCGCATTTCAGCCGGTTCAAATGTAACTACCTTTTTATACCCTACACCACATGGTATAATGACTAAGTGTAGGATATCATAAATTTATATTTTTATTTTATATTTTTAAATATAAATGTGAAAATGTAGAAACTAATTTTGTGTTAAAAATGTTGGACTTAGCCTGGATAATTATCCAGTGTAAGTCAAATTTATGGTTATCGAGGCTAAGTCCAAAAAAAGTCAACACAAAATATTTTTTTTGAAAAATTGTTTTGATACAAATATTTATATTTGGAGTAAAAAAATAAAAGTTTATTAAAGATTTTGCTATCCCAGCTTATTATTCCGGCTTAAAGAAACACAGACCTATTGAAGTTTGCCCTAAAACATTTTTTGCAAATTAAATAAGTTTTTAATAAGTTTCCAGTTCACATCTGTGAATTTTAAATTTCACGAATTTGAAGTCCAACAAAAATACCTCGAACTCATCTAGACAAATAAAAACGGTAAATAAAGGCATGACGACTATTTCAGTTTAAAATTTCAAATTTTGGAACACATTTTCCCCACTTTGAGAATTTAGCTTATTTTTGCAAAATTAGAAATTTTTTCTTAATTTCTTTCTGTTTTGATGAATTTTAGGTATTTTTGTTGGACATCAAATTAATAAAATTTTGATATTTTTAATTTTTCATAATTAATTTCCATGTTTTCATTTTCACATGAGTGTGCTTTCTACCAAAACTAAATAAAATCTTCCACCCTTTAGTTGTTCTGGTGCTTGCTTTCTTTTATCCCTAGTTTCACCAGATGATTTCTTTAACACCCTTGCTAACTTTTCTTCCTTTGTTGCTGCAATATTTCTTTTTTGTTAACCAGACAATTAAGTTTTTAACTTTTTTCTTTGCAATTTATTATCTCACATTCCATTTACTGTTGGTGTTACTGTTCGCACGCTAAATATCCAATTGCATGTTGCAACATTATTAAGATAAACAAATTGCATTTCATTTGTATTAATTTGTTTATTACTTCAGTGCGCGCGGCGAGCAGCGCACCACGCGCGAGCACCTTCTGAGGAAAATAACTTCTTTGAGTAACTACAAATGACCGTTTCATTTATAATAATAACATGTTAACGCGTTCATACCAAACGGCACACACATATTTTGTAAGATTTCATTGCAGCAACCAACACCTAACGAAATATCCAGCGATTTGTCTGCTGCTGCTGCTGTCGGACTCGTTTAGATATGTGTTTACCATAAGTTGATTCCATGTAATTAGCATCGAATCCATTTCATGGCAGAGCAACTCATACAAAAAATGGACAATAAAACGTGTTTTAGCCCATTTCAATGTTTGGTCAATTAAAGTTGCTGTTGCAGACAACGGTACTTATAGGTATGAATGAATTTATTAAGAAATACGCAGATATGCACACATGTTCGCAACTTGTTGTAATTAGTTTGGAAATAATGACCAGACGATTAGTAAAAGAGTTTACTGGGCAGACAACAAAGGAATGACGTTTGGCTTTTATTAAAATTACACATTTTTGTGAATGTAACAACATATTTGCTTTGCGAAGTGGAAAAAATTAAGTCAGATGAAAATCGATATTATATAGCAAATTATGAAGATAATATTGAGAAATATTTTTTTACATTTAACGGTCCCTTTTGCCATCAAAGTAAAGTTCGTAACTAAAGGGTGATTTTTATACCCTACACCACTTCGTGGTCTAGGGTATTATAAGTTAGTTTCGCGCCAAATGTTTGTAACACCAAGAAATAATTGAGCTAGACCCACCTTTAAGTATACCGATCGGCTTAGAATCACCAGCTGAGTCGATTCAACGATGTCTGTCTGTCCGTCCGTCCGTCTGCTGTCCATCTAAGCTTGTTCGCACTCTACAGGTCGCAATTGTTGTCCGATTGTCATGAAACTTGGCAGAAGTTATTTTTTCTGGCCAAGGACCATCGGTACTGAATTTGGAGGAAATCGGTTCAGATTTAGATATAGCCTCCCGATTTGACATTTTCCGCTCTAGAAACGACATATTGTACCCGATTTCCTTTAAATTTTGCAGAACATCTTATAATCGAACTAGAAACACGTACGTAAAAATTGGGTAAGATCGGTTCAGATTTATATATAGCCCCCATACAAATGTCGCTCCCGATTTGACATTTTCCGCTCTAGAAACGACATATTGCACCCGATTTCCTTTAAATTTTGCAGAACATCTTATAATCGAACTAGAAACACGTACGCAAAAATTGGGTAAGATCGGTTCAGATTTAGATATAGCCCCCATACAAATGTCGCTCCCAATTTGACATTTTCCGCTCTAGAAACGACATATTGCACCCGATTTTCTTTAAATTTTGCAGAACATCTTATAATCCAACGTATGGTGAAAGTGGGTAAGATCGGTTCAATTTAGATATCGCCCTCATACAAATGTTGCTCCGGAATGTTTAACAGATTTTGGCCAAACTTTACATATTATATTTCACCAATAAACATACATGGTGAAAGCGGGTCACATCGTTGCAGGTTTCAATATACCCCCATACAAATGTTCTTTCCGATTTAACATTTTTTGTCAAACACATACATTTACAGGATGCAAAAATCCTTTCCGATTTCACTTTTTTTACCAAATTGAATTGTAATGAGATAGAAAGTTCCTCTGTCTTTAGCATTTCCTTACTTGTTTGGTAGATGCCCATATGTCCATACCAAATGGGGTCCCATTCTGATCTATTACTGCTCTAGAAACTACATCGGATCTTCATCAAATTTTGCACATCATGGTATTTTTCAACCAGGAATACCTACCGTTAATGAGAAATATATAGGCCCAAAATGTAGTTATAGGCCCCTTTTGAAATGTCGGTCCGATTCATCCTATTACTACTGTATAATTTGTATTTGTCTGTCGGATAATTGGATCAATTACCATATTATTAACCATATTCGTTAAATATGACTAAAGATGAATTTATAGTAACTGTATAATTTAAATAAACTACATAAAATTGCTCCCATGAAATAAATGGGTTTAGTAATCAAAGCAAGGTACATACGCAGGGTGTGGTGTAGGGTATTATATAGTCGGCCCCGCCCGACTTTAGCCTTTCCTTACTTGTTTAAACGCTATAGGAAAGTTTTTCAAAAAAAAAAAACACATCAAATTCAGAAAATTGCATCTGTATTTGAATCGATAGTACGGTCCATATAATTTAATGTTTGAAGATTATTTCATGCAAATGTTGACCTTGACTGCGCCTCAAATGGTCCATCGGCTTAGTCCAATTTTGGCATACTCTTTCCAACATCTCCGCCGGTATCTCACGAATAAATGCTTCAATGTTGTCTTCCAATGCATCAGTTGAAGCGGGCTTGTCTGTATAGACATGAGCTTTAACATAGCCCCACAAAAAATAGTCTAAAGGCGTTAAATCGTACGATCTGGGCGGCCAATTGACCGGTCCCGACTGTGAAATAAAATGTTCGCCGAACTCGCCTCTCAATAAGTCCATTGTTGCGCGTGCTGTGTGACATGTGGCACCGCCTTGTTGAAACTACATGTCATGCAAGTCAAGCTCTTGCATTTTGGGCAAACAAAAAGTTGGATATCATCTCACGGTAGCGCTCACCATTCACAGCTACGTTACGATTCGCATCATCTTTGAAGAAGTACGGTCCAATGATGCACCAAACTGTGACTTTTTATACCTTACACCACTTCGTGGTCTAGGGTATTATAAGTTAGTTTTGCGCCAAATGTTTGTAACACCAAGAAATAATCGAGCTAGACCCACCTTTAAGTATACCGATCGGCTTAGAATCACCAGCAGTCTGTCCGTCTGTCCGTCCGCCCGTCTGCTGTCCATCTAAGCTTGTTCGTACTCTACAGGTTGCAATTGTTGTCCGATTGTCATGAAACTTGGCAGAAGTTATTTTTTCTGGCCAAGGACCATCGGTATTGAATTTGGAGGAAATCGGTTCAGATTTAGATATAGCCCCCATACAAATGTCGCTCCCGATTTGACATTTTACACTTTAGAAACCACATATTGTACCCGATTTTCTTTACATTTAGTACAACATCTTATAATCCAACTAGAAACACCTATGCTGAAATTGGGTAAGATCGGTTCAGATTTAGATATAGCCCCCATACAAATGTCGCTCCCTATTTCACTTTTTCCGCTTTAGAAACCACATATTGTACCCGATTTTCTTTAAAATTGGCACAACATCTTATAATCCAACTAGAAATACCTATGCAAAAATTGGGTAAGATCGGTTCAGATTTAGATATAGCCCCCATACAAATGTCGCTCCCGATTTGACATTTTCCGCTCTAGAAACGACATATTGTACCCGATTTTCTTTAAATTTGGCAGAACATCTTATAATGCAACAATAAACACCTATGCAAAAATTGGGTAAGATCGGTTCAGATTTAGATACAGCTCCCATACAAATGTCGCTCCCGATTTGACTTTTTCCGTCCTATAAAGCACATATAGTAGCCGATTTTCTTCAAATTTGGCTCAACATTTTATAATCGAACTAGAAACACCTTTGCTGAAGGTGGGTACGATCAGTTCAGATTTAAATATATCCCCCATACAAATGTCGCTCCCGATTTGACATTTTCCGCTGTAGAAACCCCATATTGTACTCGATTTTCTTTAACATTGGCACAACATATTATAATCCAACAGAAGTGGGTAGGGTCGGTTCAGATTTAGATATAGCCCTCATACAAATGTTGCTCCCGAATGTTTAACCGATTTTGGCCAAACTTTACATAATATGTATATTTCACCAATAAACATACATGGTGAAAGCGGGTCACATCGTTCCAGATTTCAATATACCCCCATACAAATGACTTTTCCGATTTGCCATTTTTTGTCAAACACATACATGTGCAGGATGCAAAAATCCTTCCCGATTTCACTTTTTTACCGAATTGAATTGTAATGAGATAGAAAGTCCGTCCGTCTTTAGAATTTCCTTGCTTGTTTGGGAGATGACCATATGTCCATACTTTGGTATAACCCAAATATATAGGCCCATGTTTTGGACCAGGCCCAAAATGTAGTTATAGGCCCCCTTTTGAAATGTCGGTCCGATTCATCCTATTACTACTGTATAATTTGTATTTGTCTGTCGAATAATATGATCAATTACCACATTATTAACCATATTCGTTAAATATGACTAAAGATTAATTTATAGTATAATTTATACTGTATAATTTATATGAACTACATAAAATTGCTCCCATGAAATAAATGGGTTTAGTAATCAAAGCGCAGGGAGTGGTGTAGGGTATTATATAGTCGGCCCCGCCCGACTTTAGCCTTTCCTTACTTGTTTTTGGATGCATTGGTAGCTCTTGCAATGCTTCTGGCTGATAATCACTCCAAAATATTCTGCCTATTTACGTACCCATTGAGCCAAAAATGAGCTTCGTCGCTGAACACAATGTCTTTATTTCTGAACTTTCTTAACAGAGCACGCATTTTGATAATAAAATTCAATAATTTGCAAGCGTTGTTCTTTTGTAAGACGATTCATGGTTAAATTATAGACCAAACTGAATATGTTTGACAGTGAAACAAAACACGAAACGTGCGTCAGCTGTTTAAACCAGTGTTGCCAGAAAGATAATAGCTAAAAAATCACCCTTTATATACAGTGAGAAGAAACGACAAGTGTTATCAGTTCGCAGCATGGACAAAAACTAATGTCGGTACAGCGTACGGTGGGCCCTCCCCATACTAGCATTGGACAAAAATAGAAAGAGTTGTTAGAATACAAAGAAATTGTTTTATGTTTTTCTTTTGTTTTTCCTGAACCAAAGGGTATGTCAAATATGGCTTCTTTCAGAAATTTCCCTGAAACATAATTAGAAATATTTTTGGTAAAAACACTTAAAACATCTTTAAATGAAATAAATAAAGAAAAATAACAGAGTAAACAAGTAAAAACGGCGTTAAGTTCGGCCGGGCCGAACTTTATATACCCTCCACCATGGATTGCATTCCACAGAGGTTGACGGTTTTCGTAGAAGTGCAGTAATATTACAGGAAAAAAAATAAATTTTGTAATATAGCCAAACCAAAACAAATACAAATATTGAAAAAATAATTTTATAAATAAATATGATATTTTAATTATTTCAAACCATTATTTATTTCAAATCAAAAAGTAAATATTCTTATATTTATATTTTCAAAAAGCTTAAATACAATAAATATTGGAAGATAGTTGGTGCTACAGTTGGTTGTATTTCCATTCTATTTGAATTCCAAAAGTACAAATTTTGAAAATCCATTATCAGACGTACATGTGCAAAATAACCTAACTTCATGATTCAACCAATTTTTGCCATAAAAGGAAAAGTATTTAAAAAAACTTTTTATTTTGCATGTCTATGCAGTCAGAGGAATTTATACACCGAATTCCATGATTCCAGCTGCGCCCATTTGGTAGGTACCATTTTGACCCCCTTGACATTTCTACGCAATTAGAATTTCATCATTCTAGCTGTAGTCGTTTAGTTGGTACTATTTTTATCCCTCTGTACCACTGTATCCCTTGAAGGTACGAATTTCGACAAATCCGATTATTTTTCTGTGTCTGCGCAGTCAGAGGAATGTAAGCTCCGAATTGCATGACTCTATCTGCGGTCATTTGGTTGGTACTATTTTTATCCCCTTTTTCCATTTTAAACCCAAAAAGTACGAATTTCGAAAAATTCGTCTATTTTCCGTATCTGTGCAGTCAGAGGAATGTATACTCCGAATTTCATGACTCTAGATGCGGTCATTTGGTTGGTACTATTTTTATCCCCTTTTTTCTTTTTAACCCCAAACAGTACGAATTTCGAAAAATCTGTTTATTTTCCGTGTCTACACAGCCAGAGGAATGTATACTCCGAATTTCATGACTCTAGCAGCGGTCATTTGATTGGTACTATTTTTATCCCCTTTTTTCATTTTAACCCCATTTTGTATCCCTCCGTAACCATTGTATCCCTTGAAAATACGAATTTAAAAAAAAACCTTTTAGTTTTCATGTCTACGTAGTCAAAGGAATGTATACTCCGAATGTCATGACTCTATCTGCGGTCATTTGGTTGGTACTATTTTTATCCCCTTTTTCTATTTTGACCCCAAATAGTACGAATTTCGAAAAATCAGTTTATTTTCCGTGTCTACACAGTCAGAGGAATGTATACTCCAAATTTCATGACTCTAGCAGCGGGCATTTGATTGGTACTATTTTTATCCCCTTTTTTCATTTTAACCCCAAAAAGTACGAATTTTAAAAAATCCGTGTATATTACTTGTCTGTGTAATCGGAGGAATGTATACACCGAATTTCATTATTCTAGGTATAGCCGTTTGGTTGGTACCATTTTTATCCCTCTATTCCCATTTTACCCCTTAAAAGTACGATTTTGGAAAAAATACTTTTATATTATGTATCTACTCAATTAGGGGAATGTACACACCGAATTTCGTGTTTCTAGCTGTTGCCGTTTAATATGTACCAATTTTATCCCTTTTTTGCCCCATTTCACCCCCTACAAATAAGAAGCACTTTATAGTGCACGTTTTTGTTATAAGGGGAATGCGCATACAAAATATCAAGCAAATACAGATAGACATATTCAAAAAACATACTTAAATACGCTAAAATGTTAGGGATTATTATGGGTATTTTTAGTCCTTGTGAGGGAAAAATTTTTCCCTTTGGGCCGATTTCGCCCCATTTCAATCCCAACCGATCTACGACTATAAGACGCATTTATGGAAAATTTGAACGTTCTATCTCCTTTCGTTTAGATGCTAGCGTGCTTTCAACAGACGGACAGACGGACAGACGGACGGACGGACGGACGGACGGACGGACGGACGGACGGACGGACATGGCTAGATCGTCTTAGAATTTTATGACGATCAAGAATATATATACTTTATAGGGTCTCAGGTCGATATTTCAAGGTGTTACAAACGGAATGACAAAGTTAGTATACCCCCATCCTGGAGGTGGAGGGTATAAAAATAAAAGAGTAATTCATATTTGACTAATGATTAAAAATGTTACGGAGAAATAGGCAGTGAAGTCAAAAATTATGAAAAGTGTCTTTAGAAAAACCTGCGTAACTTTCTATCATATATATATATATATATTTGGCCCAGATAGAGAAAGTTGAAATAAATGCAATTACAACCGCGAATTTTTGATTTTTGCATATATGTATGTAACAAGCGACATTGGTTCTTAATACACATGCAAAAAATCAGCAATCTAAAGGATCGATAGATCACAAAAAAATTGCAAAACAAAAAAGTCGTGCATACAAATCAGTTTAGCCACATCTCCCGCGAAAGTGAAAATTTTGCAGAAAATATTCAATTTGTATTTTTTTGTTTACCGTGCTCTACCGAAATACCCACATTTTTTGTCAAAAAAAAAAATCGAAAGAATTGACGTGTAATTTTGCTATTTAGGCGTGAAGAGCTTTAATTACAACTTCTATGTCTTTGGTGACCTTCATTGAATTTTTCCAGCAAATTTTCCTGTTTGAAAGGACTTTTTTGAATTTCTCGAAAAAAGATAAATGCCACTTTTTGAGATAAATGATCGGATGTTTATTTAATAATAAAAAACAACATCAGCCAAATGGCCACCACGACCACGACGCTTTCAGGTCCATATCTGAAAACGCCAAAGATTTGTTGTTTGTTGTTTCCTGGAGAAATTGGTAGGTGTTACGCTGTGAGTCAGAAAATATTACCAGGGACGTGGGAATATTTTCTCACAAAAATTGTTCACCGAAAATAGGAAATAAAAGAAAAAACACCAAGGAATTAGAATTTTGAATTGAAAGTTTTCTTCCTTTATTGGAATTTGAACAATTTTTAGCAGGAGTCTTACCAAGATAAACAGGCTGTGTTGAGCTTCGGATAACAAGTGAAGTTTTATTTTACAATGTTGTAGGAAGAAAGTGAAAGGAGAGAGTACATAGGACGGATTGTAGCCATATTTAGAACTAGAGAATAACGAACACAATCAAAACTATTAGAACTTGCGCATGTGTGGACGCTACACAGCCAAGCTGTGACAAAGTTTCGGCGGGAAAATATTAGGGTGGCCTGCGGTTATGGACCACGAATATTTGGCATTAACATCACCGCCCGCCTTGCAGTGCCGCTGCAATGAAAGTCGCTACAAAGTCTCGTCGTACATACTTGCTCCTGTCGTACAAAGAAATCTGTATTACATGGTATGTTACAAATTAGGAAGCAATATGAATACAAAAAAGAATATGAATGAATAATAGAAATTAGGAAAGGAATGAATGAAATTAATTAATAACTTAAAGTAAATAAATTCATGAAGATCCAAAAGTATGGTTCAAACCCCAACGGATGTACGAAAGGAACGTCGCTATGGAATTCGTATGTTGGAGTATGAAAACGAACTTTGGAACGAACTGGATGTAGCTGAAAAAGAAAGTTTGTGTTTTGTTTGTGGAATGAGAATACGATAGTGCATTTTGTAGCAATTCAATTTATTAATTTGGGCATGGTGTTCTATAGGAGGATGAGGAAATAGGAAATATAGTTGGAACGTTGGAAGGAAATTAGTGTTCGGACGAAATAACGACGAGTTTAGTGATGGGCCGCGTGATGGTACCCTTCTGAGTTATCACATCAGCAACCCGAACACGGTGATCGGTACCGAAATACGTCTTGGATATTCTGCCAAGACGCCAAGAATTTGGTGGAAGATTGTCGTCCTTCACGACTACCAGTGTGTTTTTTTCTATATTCTTTTCGGAAGTTTGCCACTTGACACGCTTTTGAAGCTCACGCAGATACTCGTTTTTCCATCGGGTACAAAAACTCTGATGAATCACCTTAAGTCTCTGCCATCTGTTAAGAATGGAGGCAGGGCTTTCCTCCACACGAGGATCTACTGGCGTAAGTATTGGAGACCCGATTAAGAAATGTCCCGGAGTCAGGGCCGAAAAGTCTGTCGGCTCCTGAGAAATAGGTGATAGAGGACGTGAATTAAGGCAAGCTTCAATTCGCGTCAAGAGCGTGGAAAATTCCTCGAATGTGAATTTAAAGGAACTAGCAAATTTACGGAAATGGGTTTTGAAGCTTTTTACTCCAGCTTCCCATAGACCACCCATATGGGGCGCCCCTGGCGGAATGAAATGCCAGCTTACGTTGGAATGTGAATAATTGGCAGTTACAGCAGCGTGCGAGGTCTGAAGGAACTCTCTCGCTAGAATTTTCGATGCCCCGACGAAAGTTGTACCATTATCGGAATATAAATATAATGGGCATCCTCGTCGAGAGACGAACCGATTGAAAGCTGCCAGGAATGTGGATGTGGATAAGTCGGAAGTCGCTTCTAGGTGTATCGCTTTTGTTGAAAAGCATACGAAAACGCAGACGTAACCCTTCGTTAGACGACAGGCTCGTCCGCTATAGCTTTTGATGTCAAAAGGTCCCGCAAAGTCCAATCCAGTACGAGTGAATGGACGCGAGAACTCTGTTCTCTCAGGAGGAAGAGCAGCCATGAGCTGCTTCTGACAACGCTTCTTGTATAGAATACATGTCTTACATTTATTGATTGTCGTCTTTACTAGGTTCTTGACTTTCGGAATCCAGTACTGAGATCGTACCATCCGAAGAACAAGTTGGTTGCCACCGTGAATTGTGATTTGGTGAATGAAGTGAATCAAGAGCCTGGAGTACTGACAATTATATGGCAGTATTATCGGGCGCCTCTCACTGTACGAGAGGCCTGGAGATGATTCGAGACGACCACACGAGCGAATTAGACCATCGGAGTCCAAGAAAGGATTTAAGTTGGAGATGGGACTGGATGGAGGGATCGGACTTTTGGATGACAATACGTTGTACTCGTTAGGAAAATAGGCCTTTTGACTCATCGAAATTAATCCATCTCTGACCATAGTAAGTTCAGCACTCGTGATCAAAGTGGATTCTTTAGAGAAGTTGGAACGGTATCTAGGATGTGTACGATAGAAAAATCGATACACATAAGCGACCACCCGAAGCGCTCTAGGAAATGAAGAAAATCGTTCAAGAATGTCCTCAAAGTTCCGGAAGTAGGAAAAATGAGATTTTATGGACTTACGTTCCAAATCAGTCTCGGAAATTGTAGCAAGACTGGAATCAGGCCAACGATCAGCTGGTTCTTGGAGCCATGAAGGCCCAAACCACCAGAAATCGTTTCTGACTATATCCTGAGGTAGAAGTCCGCGACTAGCGAGATCTGCAGGATTAGTTTCGGATGGAACATGTCGCCACTTCGAAGGATCAATCATCTGAACGATACTAGACACTCTGTTGGCTACGAAAGTCATCCAACAGCAAGGAGGTTTGGACAGCCAGGAAAGGACAATGGTGGAATCAGTCCAGCAGAAAAGAGAATATTTCGAAATATCCAACATTGGAAGCAAGGTATCTATCATCTCTGCTAAAAGAACCGCCCCACATAATTCCAACCTCGGAATGGATAGTGTCTTTATAGGTGCAACCCTTGTTTTGGAATATACCAGATGAGTGGAAACGGAACTACCTATAGCTATTCGTACGTATAAAGCAGCTGCGTATGCTTTCTCTGAAGCATCGCAGAAACCATGGAATTGAATATCGGAACTTGGAACATAGTTGATCCACCTGGGAATCTGAACGTTGTCAAGAGTGGAATAATCGGATTGGAACGTCTTCCATTGTGAAAGAGTGTCAGGACTTAAGACTTCATCCCAACCCGTGCCTTCAGACCATATCTTCTGCATGAGAACTTTGGCCACGACGATACATGGCGACAGCCAACCTGCAGGATCAAAAAGTTTTGAAATTTGGGAGAGAACTTCCCTTTTTGTATTTTTGCAGAAGTCTGGGAAGGGCTTTGTAGTGAAATAAAATGAATCAGAACGAGCATTCCAACGAATTCCTAGCGTTTTTGCTGTGCTACTGTCATCGAAATTCAGGAAATCTTCACACAGCAAATGATCGGATGGAAGATCCGCTAGGATATCCTTTGAATTTGCTGTCCATTTTCTCAATGAAAAACCAGCTGATTCAAGAGCGGATTTTAGCTCATTTTTTGCGTGAATTGCCATAGGAATTGAATGTGCACCAGCAAGTGCATCGTCCACATACATGGAGTTGCGCAGGATTTTACTGGCAATTGGATGGCTGGACTGAACATCATCAGCTAGTTGGAGCAAAGTACGAATAGCTAGGTACGGAGCACAATTGACCCCAAAGGTCACTGTCTTCAATTCGAAATCTTGAACATTCTCATCTGGGCTTGCGGAATAGAATTCTTTGAAAGGGAGTATGATCGGAATGAACCAATATTTGCCGATACATCTTCTGGATGTCGGCGTTAAACACGAATCGAAAGAACCTCCATTTCAGAATCAGAACCGTTAAGTCATTTTGTAGAACAGGGCCAGTATGCAAAATGTCGTTAAGACTTAACCCGTTGGAGGTCGCAGAAGAAGCGTTGAAGACCACTCGAACTTTAGTGGTCGTACTCTCCGGTTTTATAACTGCATGGTGTGGCAAGTAATAATGAAGAGGATTTTTGCTAAAACTCGGAGGCTGGACTGAGGACAGATTTCGCAGAAATTCGAAACAACTGTGGACCGTGGAGATGAGGAACGAAGTGAAATCGGACCCGTCAGAATCCATCCGAAAATTGTTTCTTGGGCCATCAGTGAACCGCAAACCTCGCGTCTTACACCAGATAGCATTATCGATGGTAGAAAGTCCCCGCCGATAAGAATATCTATCTTCGAACTAGTGTAGAATTGCGGGTCTGCCAATTGAATTTGCGGAAGGCTTGAAAAGGAGTCAGCAGACACGGTGTGCGATGGAAGATTGCCAGACAAATGAGGTACCACAAGCGCATCGACTGAATAGGAAATATTCGGATCAAATCGTGAACCAAGTGCGAAAGTGCACTCTTTCTGAACTACTGCGGACACGGAATTGTTCAGGCCGGAAATTCGAGCACTCGTGCGATTAAAAGGAAGCTTCAAAACATTGAACAATCTCTCCGAAATAAAAGTTCCTTCTGAACCTGAGTCAAGAAGCGCACGGGCCTGATAAGTTACCCCTAGGTGCAACACATTCACCAGTGCCGTCCCTAGCAGAACACCCCGAGAATTGGTCGAAAAACACGTCTGAATAACTCCAGCCCCTGAACTAGTGGACTGTATTGGATTGGAAGAGAAAGGAGCGGAATTAGGATTTAGAGAAGAATTGGTATTTGATGATCGCACCGGCAAATTATTGCGACGGGAATCTTCAGAACCTCTATGCAGCAGAGTGTGGTGCGGCTTGTTGCAGTCGAAACAGCGATGGCTGGGACACCCCTTAACGCCATGAGTCTTAGAGAAACAATTTAAACAAAGCCCAAGCTTCTTAATTTCTGAATACCGTCCGTTTATATCCATATCTAGAAACTTAGGACACGTTCGGATGATGTGAGACTCATTAGGACATAACGGACATTTCGGTCCTGAAACTTTGTTCCGAAACGAACTAATCTTCTTGGAATTTTTGGAATTCTGACTAGATGACACTCCTTTGCGATCGATAGACATAGACTGGCTGCGAATTTCTGAAACGGATTCCAACGTACGATATCGATTTGTGAGAAAGGAGTCAAGGTCTGACCACTTCGGAATTGAAGTTTTGTCAGCTAAGCCTTGCTCCCACAAAGTCAAAGTTGAATCTGGAAGTCGATTTGAACAAAGGAAAACAAATAGGGGATCCCAACTTTTGACATCAATATCGTACAACTGTAATGCTGAGATACACGAATTGATATCCCGCTGCAATTGCTTAATAGCTTGCCCGGATTCGGCAGAAATGGAGCTAAGACTAAAAAGAACCTTTAACTGACCATTAACTAAGATTCTCCTATTTTCATAACGATCGCAAAGGTTTTTCCACGCCAACTGAAAACCTTGATTTGTCAAAGGACTCATCTTGACTATGTCGCGTGCTTCACCCTGGGTCTTCTGGGCTAAATGGAATAAGCGTTCAACTGGACTGAGGCGAGAATTGTTTATGTAAACCGCAGTAAACATATCCCTAAATGTGGGCCATGACATGTAATCGCCTTTGAAAATCTCGGTATCACACGGCGGAAGATTGAAAGAATAGCTGGAATGACTATCAGAAGACTCAGGCTGAGAAGCAGGGACGGGGCGATGGGCCGGAGACTCTTTCTGTACCACTCTATTTGTAAAGTCTTCCGAAAGCTGAGTCAACTTGGCCAGACAACTGCAGTACGTAACGTATGTACTCTTGTACTTGGCACGAAGTGTTTCCAGCTCTGAAGCTTCTCCCCCTTCCCCGTCCACCTCCTCCTCACCATCGTCTTCTTCACTATCCCGCTCATGCAGATATTTGTCGAATGAAGACTTAATTCCTAACCAGATGGACTTTAACTCCTCCTGATGAACACGTATAAAATGAGAGGAAGATAGCGGAACTTTGTTATCGCTGATGTCTGCATTAAATTCAACGAGACGATCAGCTAGACGAATGAACGAATCCAAAGACATTTTGGGCGAAAGAATGTGAAAAATCTGACGGAAATCGAAGAAATTAGGAAAAAACCTAATAATGAGACGAAAAACTGACCACGTGTGAGCTGGAAAACGATGTATTAATATTTAATACAGGCGGAACAACTGGAATCTGAACTAGATTTCAATAGAATAGATTTTCTATCAGATAAAATACTTATATATTAAAAAATCAACCCTAAATATCAGAAAAAAGTTCAAATATCAGAAAAATAGTTCTAAAAGATAGAACGTAGGGTGAAAAAAAATGCAGAAAATGTTCCCCAAGATCAAGAAATACTCACGAAAGGACAATTTGTGCGAAAAAGAAAGGAAAATAACAAAAAAAGTGATTTTTTACAACTGTTCTAATATGGCGACTCTAACGGACTGTAGGGTGCAAATCCAATTTTGTCGCTAAATGAAAACAAAAATATCCGTGAAACGAAAAACCAGCTTTTTTTCCAAAAAATCGGAAGAAAAATGAGAAAACCAGTTTAAAATATCTGAATATCGGCTTGTACCGAGTGTAGGGTACACAACAGGTCGAGTTGGAGTACTACCGAGATAACCCCGAATATATTTCCACTATCTGAACAAATAGCGTAAATATGTTACCAACCACTTGAGTCGCGACTCGACCGGACTGTAGGGGTACCTTTTAAGAGAATTAAAGAGCGACCTGGCTTACTCTTAAAACTCTCTTAATAAGCCACACTCTTATAGCGACGTCACGACTGGAGCGGAATGATGTGGAGCAATGTAGGTAGGCAATGAATGTTTGTATGTATGTATGTATGTTAGTACTCATGCAAATATATGTTAATACGTATGGATGGCTGTGAATACTTGGTGGATAATAATAATGTATGTCGTATGTGTGCGATTGTACGAAAAAAAGGGAATAGAGCAATCTCTTTACGATGCACCACCAACGCGACAGCAAGAAGAAGAATAAATAAAAGAAAAAACACACTGTTTCGCGACCGAACAAAAAAATGAAAACGATATAATTTGGTTAAAAAATTCCAAAATTACCGAGAACTAATGAGAATATTAATCTTCTTTTTCACGAAACTAATGGTTAAACAATAGAACAAAAATCTCCACCAATTTCACACCGATCACCATATAAAAAATACCCGAATAACTTTCTAGAACACTGTGCAGGTATTTTTGAATTTGTAAAATTTCAATTGCCGTCGGCAAAACACTCATGAACTATCGGACTTTGAACGCTACAGAAGGTAGCTCGTATGAATGCACTATCGTTTCACTTTTTAGAAATAAACAAAACACAAACTGACCTTGTATTTCCGTGGATGATTTAGATGAAGGATGAAATTGATTTGATGGATTGGAGCTTTGAAAATCCTCACAGCTGTAGCACAAATCCGGTTCGAATAGGACCAAAATGAAAACGCCAAAGATTTGTTGTTTGTTGTTTCCTGGAGAAATTGGTAGGTGTTACGCTGTGAGTCAGAAAATATTACCAGGGACGTGGGAATATTTTCTCACAAAAATTGTTCACCGAAAATAGGAAATAAAAGAAAAAACACCAAGGAATTAGAATTTTGAATTGAAAGTTTTCTTCCTTTATTGGAATTTGATCAATTTTTAGCAGGAGTCTTACCAAGATAAACAGGCTGTGTTGAGCTTCGGATAACAAGTGAAGTTTTATTTTACAATGTTGTAGGAAGAAAGTGAAAGGAGAGAGTACATAGGACGGATTGTAGCCATATTTAGAACTAGAGAATAACGAACACAATCAAAACTATTAGAACTTGCGCATGTGTGGACGCTACACAGCCAAGCTGTGACAAAGTTTCGGCGGGAAAATATTAGGGTGGCCTGCGGTTATGGACCACGAATATTTGGCATTAACAATATCCTTTTCATGAAATTTTCCATAACCAAATCGCAAAGTGGCTGCCATATGTCCTCAATAGCCTCACGAATTCTATCTTTGAGGTCTTGAATCGACGCTGGGCTGTTGGCGTAGACCTTATCTTTTACGTGGCCCCGAAGGAAGAAGTCGCAAGGTGTTAAATCACAAGATCTCGGTGGTCAATTGTGATCACCTCTTCGAGAGATAACACGGTCCGCAAACTTTTCCCGTAAAAGAGCAATGGTTTCGTTGCTTGTGTAGCACGTAGCGCCGTCGTGTTGAAAGTAAACGTTGTCCAGATCAATACCATCCAACTCCGACCATAAAAAACATTAATCATCTCTCGATTATAAGTTAGTTTCTCGCCAAATGTTTGTAACACCAAGAAATAATCGAGCTAGACCCACCTTTATGTATACCGATCGGCTTAGAATCACCAGCTGAGTCGATTTAACGATGTCTGTCTGTCTGTCCGTCCGTCCGTCTGCTGTCCATCTAAACTTGTTCGCACTCTACAGGTCGCAATTGTTGACTGATTGTCATGAAACTTGGCAGAAGTTATTTTTTCTAGCCAGGGACATACTTTTTGTGGCGAGGGATCGGAAGTGAATTAAAATTGAAGTGATTTAAAATTGTCCAAAATAACAATCTTCAGAATATCCTGTTTGTGTAGTAGAGAGCTGCAGCTATCTGACCACGCCAAGCATCTGAGCGTGACCATTTACTCTATTAGAAAACATTGAAGCGACGTTCTGCGTCATCGAGTGAAGAAAGCTACACTTGCGGCTTGCAGCAGAGAACTCAAGGTAAAATAGTTTTGTTGATTAGATCTGGAGACGAATTAAGCCACAATATAGTGGTCGTTGTGACTTAAATACTGGAAAAGTTGGATTTTTTTAAATGTTACTACTAAAGAGTGATTTTTTTGAGGTTAGGATTTTCATGCATTAGTATTTGACAGATCACGTGGGATTTCAGACATGGTGTCAAAGAGAAAGATGCTCAGTATGCTTTGACATTTCATCATGAATAGACTTACTAACGAGCAACGCTTGCAAATCATTGAATTTTATTATCAAAATGCGTGCTCTGTTAAGAAAGTTCAGAAAGAAAGAAATTGTGTTCAGCGACGAAGCTCATTTTTGGCTCAATGGGTACGTAAATAGGCAGAATTGTCGATTTTGGAGTGAATATCAGCCAGAAGCATTGCAAGAGCTACCAATGCATCCAGAAAAAGTCACGGTTTGGTGCGGTTTATGGGCTGGTGGCATCATTGGACCGTACTTCTTCAAAGATGATGCGAATCGTAACGTAACTGTGAATGGTGAGCGCTACCGTGAGATGATATCCAACTTTTTTTTGCCCAAAATGGAAGAACTGAACTTGGTTGACATGTGGTTTCAACAAGATGGCGCTACATGCCACACAGCTCGCGATTCTATGGCCATTTTGAGGGAAAACTTCGGAGAACAATTCATCTCAAGAAATGGACCGGTAAGTTGGCCACCAAGATCATGCGATTTGACGCCTTTAGACTATTTTTTGTGGGGCTACGTCAAGTCTAAAGTCTACAGAAATAAGCCAGCAACTATTCCAGCTTTGGAAGACAACATTTCCGAAGAAATTCGGGCTATTCCGGCCGAAATGCTCGAAAAAGTTGCCCAAAATTGGACTTTCCGAATGGACCACCTAAGACGCAGCCGCGGTCAACATTTAAATGAAATTATCTTCAAAAAGTAAATGTCATGGACCAATCTAACGTTTCAAATAAAGAACCGATGAGATTTTGCAAATTTTATGCGTTTTTTTTAAAAAAAAAGTTATCAAGCTCTTAAAAAATCACCCTTTACATCCTATTCACACCACCCCTAAAAATTCAGTTTTAGAACTAATTCGAAAATTTACTAAATTAACCCTAAAATGGATTTTAAGTTTTGGCCTATTGTAGTAGAATTTTATGGCAAATATTTTTGTAGAACATTTGACCCGTTAATCTCCTGTTTTAGGGACACTTTGGCACTAAATGGACCAAAAATACCCCTATATTAAGGAGGTAGAGGGTTAAAGTGTTCCACAAATATGTACCTCGTAGCGTTTTAAGCAAGAATGCTGAACTTGTTCTATTCATATACTCTAAAATGTCTATCATACGTATACTTTCAAAACGTCGATAAACGTGTATTCTTTTTTTACTCACTCTATCAGTATCCGCTGCCAGAGCCTTTTTATACCCTCCACCTCCAGGATGGGGTATACTAACTTTGTCATTCCGTCTGTAACACCTTGAAATATCGACCTGAGACCCTTTAAATATATATATTCTTGATCGTCATAAAATTCTAAGACGATCTAGCCATGTCCGTCCGTCCGTCCGTCTGTTGAAAGCAAGCTAACAAGGAGCTAGAACGTTAAAATTTTCCATAAATGTGTCTTATAGTCGTAGATCGGTTGGGATTGAAACGGGGCGAAATCGGCCCAAAAGGGAAACATTTTTCCCTCACAAGGACTAAAAATACCCATAATAATCCCTAATAATTTAGCGTATTTAAGCATGTTTTTTGAATATGTCTGTTTATATTTGCTTGATATTTGGTATGCGCATTCCCCTTATAGAAAAAACGTGCACCATAAAGTGATTCTTATTTGTAGGGGGTGAAATGGGGTAAAAAATAAAAATAAAAATGGTACATATTAAACGACAACAGCTAGAAACACGAAATTCGGTGTGTACATTCCTCTAATTTAGTAGATACATAATATAAAAGTATTTTTTCCAAATTCGTACTTTTAAGGGGTAAAATGGGAATAGAGGGATAAAAATCGTACCAACCAAACGGCTGTACCTAGAATAATGAAATTCGGTGTATACATTCCTCTGATCGCATAGACAAGTAAAATACACGGATTTTTCAAAATTCGTTCTTTTTGGGGTTAAAATGAAAGGAGGGGATAAAAATAGTACCAATCAAATTACCACAGCTAGAGTCATGAAATTCGGAGCATACATTCCTATGACTGTGTAAACACGGAAAATAAACGGATTTTTCGAAATTCGTACTTTTTGGGGTCAAAATAGAAAAAGGGGTTAAAAATAGTACCAACCAAATGACCGCAGCTAGAGTCATGAAATTCGGAGTAAACATTCCTTTGACTACGTAGACATGAAAAATAAAAGTTTTTTTAAATTCGTACTTTCAAGGGATGCAATGGGTACTGAGGGATAAAAATCGTACCAACCAAACGGCTGCACCTAGAATAATGAAATTCGGTGTATACATTCATCTGATCGCATAGACAAGTAAAATACACGGGTTTTTCAAAATTCGTACCTTTTGGGGTTAAAATGGAAAAAGGGGATACAAATAGTACCAACCAAATGACCGCAGCTAGAGTCATGAAATTCGGAGTATACATTCCTCTGACTGCGTAGACACGGAAAATAAACGGATTTTTGAAATTCGTACTTTCAAGGGATACAATGGTACAGAGGGATAAAAATAGTACCAACTAAACGACTACAGCTAGAATGATGAAATTCTAATTGCGTAGAAACGTCAAGGGGGTAAAAATTGTACCAACCAAATGGGTGAAGCTGGAATCATGGAATTCGGTGTATACATTCCTCTGACTGTATAGACACGCAAAATAACAAGTTTTTTTTCCAAATTCGTAATTTTTCTTTTACAGCAAAAATTGATTGAATCATGAAGTTAGGTCATTTTGCACTACTTTTGGAATTAAAATAGAATGGAAATATAAGCAACTGTAGCACCCACTCTCTACCAATATTTATGGTATTTAAGCTTTTTGAAAATATAAATACAAGAATATTTATTTTTTGATTTGATATAAATAATGGTTTGGAATAATTAAAATCTCATTATTATTGCCTTAAAACCTTCATATTACATCGAATCTGGATCAACTTTTCCAGATCATTGATTATTTCACATAGAAACACTAACTGATGGGCCATGTTTTGATGTAGACCCAATAGCCCTCAGATACGATTTTATACGTATTTTCTACATCACTACATAAAATCCCCCCATAAAACATCTTGGTTTAGCAATCATATAGTCGGCACAGGCCGACTTTACCCTTTCCTTACTTGTTTGTGGGTTGTTGTAAGTGAAACCTTAAATCAGTTCGATTTTCGGTGTGTTTTTAACTTACCGTCCTTGCGCACTTTAAAGGGCAATTTTAAGATTTTTCATTTTTGGACAGCTGTATCTATCTATACATGCCTCCAACTTTGTTTGCTATACCAAAGAAAAAAATTTTCATAATCGATATGCCCTAACACATTGGGTCTACCTGAAACAATCACGACGTTAAGGAAATATAGGGAATAATCAAATGTAAACACTATTCTTTCAAACTTCTCAGTGTGGTGTAAACAATACAAAACGACGCCTTCAGGCATTACTAGACGCTTCCATGACGCTGAGCGGCCATGTGACCAACAAGGATTACCATAAATCAGCTTAATATTCTCAGATTATGGTAATATATGATAATTTCATCCATAAATGACCACATTTAATAAGTATATAATAAATAATTATTTAATAAATATAACAATATAAATATAATTTTGTTGTGAAAGTTGCTGATATGTTTGTCTATAACCTAGATGGACATGCACTTCCATATAACATAGAGTATAGTCTGAAACAAACGTGTACTTTTGCCGATCTTAAATAATCAATACAATGGCGCTTTCATTAATTTCATTGTCCTGAAGTTTATGTGCGGTCGTAATTATTTCATTACAAGCGATTGCACACAAATGCAAAAAGCCCTCTGCCATTGCCACTACCACGGCCATTGCAACGATGCTCCACTGAAGTCATTCAACCACTAAAAATATAAAGCAACACACAACACCATCACCAGCACAGCGCTCAGACAGCCTGAATAATTCAGAGTGCTGCAAAAGTATATCGATGATGGTATTTAAAAGGAAAGGAGCTAGAACGTTCAAATTTTCCATAAATGCGTCTTATAGTCGTAGATCGGTTGGGATTGGGCGAAATCGGCCCAAAGGGAAAATTTTTTCCCTCACAAGGACTAAAAATACCCATAATAATCCCTAATATTTTAGAGTATTTAAGCATATTTTTTCAACATGTCTGCTTGTATTTACTTGATATTGGGTATGTACATTCCCCCGATAACAAAAACATGCACCATAAAGTGATTCTTATTTGTAGGGGGTGAAATGGGGCAAAAAAAGGATACAAATGGTACATATTAAACGACAACAGCTAGAAACACGAAATTCGGTATCTACATTCCTCTAATAGAGTAGATACAAAATATAAAAGTATTTTTTCGAAATTAGTACCTTTAAGGGGTAAAATGGGAAAAGAGGGATACAAATGGTACCAACCAAACGGCTGTCCCTAGAATAATCAAATTCGGTGTATACATTCCTCTGATTGCATTGACACGTAAAATACACGGATTTTTTAAAATTCGTAAAGGGTTTAAATGAAAAAGGGGATAAAAATAGTACCAATCAAATGACCGCAGCTAGAGTCATGAAATTCGGTGTATACATTCCTTTGGCTACATAGACATGAAAAATAATAGTTTACAAATTCGTACATTCAAGGAATACAATGGGTACAGAGGGATAAAAATGGTACCAACCAAACGGCTACACCTAGAATAATGAAATTCGCTGTATACATTCCTCTGATTGCGTATACACGTAAAATAAACGTTTTTTTTTTTCAAAATTCGTACTTTTTGGGGTTAAAATGAAAAAGGGGGTACAAATATCACCAACCTATTGACCGCAGCTAGAGCCATGAAATTCTGAGTATACATTCATCCGACTGCCTAGACATGGAAAATAAACGGATTTTTCCAAATTCGTACTTTTTCTTTTACGGCAAAAATTGGTTGAATCATGAAGTTAGGTTATTTTGCACTATGTATGTCTGATAATGGATTTTCAAAATTTGTACTTTTGGAATTAAAATAGAATGGAAATACAACCAAATGTAGCACCCACTGTCTACCAATATTTATGGTATTTAAGCTTTTTGAAAATATAAATAGAAGAATATATCTTTTTTAATTGACGTATTGGCAGCCTTGCCTTTAAAGCGTGGTTTGAAATAATTAAAATATTATATTTATTTATAAAATTATTTTTTTAATATTTGTATTTGTTTCGATTTGGCTATATAAAAAAATATATTTTCCTGTAATATTACTGCACTTCTACGAAAATCGACACTCTCTGTGGAATGCAATCAATGGTGGAGGGTATATAAAGTTCGGCCCGGCCGAACTTAAGGCCGTTTTTACTTGTTTTTAAATTTTCATGTACCAACATCGATTTTTTTTCGAATATCGGTAGTAGTACTAGGCAGCAGTTAGTTTGTGGAAGGGCTTGCTAAATGATAAAAACAGCCACCCTGTTTTTTTGAAATTTAAACAGCCACCCTGTTTTTTTGAAATTTAATTTTGTATTTATTAAAAAAGGTTGCTATCGAATTTGAATATCTCTATATTTAATGAAATACTTTTGCAGCAACCTTCGACTGACTGTCGTCTGTGTTTTATTTTAAAGGTTAAAATGTTTTTAAAATATTTACACAATATTATGTATATTACATATAGTGTATTGTCGTGAAGCATGGCAGCATAAATTAAGCATAATTGCAATTTCATTAAGCATGCTCGGCCCTACACTCACACGCACACACACACAGACGAGCACAGGACAATCAACCACCAAGGCAGCATGGCAGCATCGGTCGTTTAAATGTATATAACCAGACTCATAAATATACTGAGAATTTGCAATATTTGTTGCAACATAATGACGGCAAATGGGCATAATTTTAATTTATTTCTTTTATAATATAAATTAAATACAAAATACCATGTTGTTGTCGTTGTTTTTGTTTTACAACCAACCCCTTCCAGACAATAAATCGTTAATAAATTACCATTGATAGTGTTTCACACAGCCAGTTAAGATTCAATAATTACGATTGCATGCTTTTGACATAAGTAGGTTTATTGTATATGAAGTATCTGTTATTCGGCTGGCCGAGTAGGGACGATCACTGAATTCACGGCAACAAAGTATATTTTCCATGTTGTGAAAGTATTTTGTGAAGTGTCACTGAATTTAATGAAACAATGAAATTTTCAACATGGAAATTTTGCATTTAAATTTGAACGTGATAATATCCAATCCAACAAGATGTTGTGCCAATTTTAAAGAAAAACAAGTACGGAAAGGCTAAAGTCGGGCGGGAAGACTATATAATACCCTACACCACTCCCTGCGTATGAACCTCGCTTTGATTACTAATCCCAGGTATTTTATGGAATCAATTTTATGTAGTTCATATAAATTATAAAGTTACTATAAATTCATATTTTGTCATATTTAACGAATATGGTTAATAATATGGCAATTGATCCAATTATCCGACAGACAAATACAAATTATACAGTAGTAATAGGATGAATCGGACCGACATTTCAAAAGGGACAAACAACATTTTGGGCCTGGCCCAAAACATGGGCCTATATATTTCTCATTCACGGTAGGTATTCCTAGTCGAAAAATATCATGATCTGCAAAATTGAAGATCCGATGTAAGATGTAGTTTCTAGAGCTGTAATAGATCAGAATGGGGCTCCATTTGGGTTATACCAAAGTATGGACATATGGGCATCTCCCAAACAAGTAAGTAAATGCTGACGGAGTTTCTATCTCACTACAATTCAATTCGGTAAAAAAGTGAAATCGGAAAGGATTTTTGCATCCTGTGTTTAACAATAAATTTTAAATCGGAAAGGACATTTGTATGGGGGTATATTGAAACCTGGAACGATGTGACCCGCTTTCACCATGTATGTTTATTGACGAAATATAATATGTAAAGTTTGGCCAACATTCGGGAGCAACATTTGTATGAGGGCTATATCTAAATATGAACCGATCTTACCTACTTTCACCATAGGTCTTTTAAATTAGATTATAAGATGTTGTGCCAATTTTAAAGAAAAAACTGGAACAATATGTGGATTTTAGGGCGGAAAAAGTCAAATCCGGAGTGATATTTGTATGGGGGCTATATCTAAATCTGAACCGATCTTTCCCACTTTCAGCATAGGTGTTTCTAGTTCGATTATAAAATGTTGTGCCAATTTTAAAGAAAATCGGGTACAACAAGTGGTTTCTAAAGAGGAAAAAGTGAAATAGGGAGCGACATTTGTATGGGGGCTATATCTAAATCTGAACCGATCTTACCCACTTAAGGCATAGGTGTTTCTAGTTCGATTATAAATTGGGTATAATATGTTTTTTCTAAAGCGGAAAGAGTCAAATCTGGAGCTACATTTGTATGGGGGCTATATCTATATCGGAACCGATCTTACCCAATTTTTTGCATACGTGTTTCTAGTTGGATTATAAGATGTTCTGCAAAATTTAAAGAAAATCGGGTACAATATGTCTTTTCTAGAGAGGAAAATGTCAAATCGGGAGCGACATTTGTATGGGGGCTATATCTAAATCTGAACCAATTTCCTCCAAATTCAATACCGATGGTCCTTGGCCAGAAAAAGTAACTTCTGCTGTAGAGTGTAGAGTGCGAACAAGCTTAGATGGACAGCAGACGGACGGACAGACAGACATCGTTAAATCGACTCAGCTGGTGATTCTAAGCCGATCGGTATACTTAAAGGTGGGTCTAGCTCGATTATTTCTTGGTGTTACAAACATTTGGCGCGAAGCTAACTTATAATAACCTAGTCCACGAAGTGGTGTAGGGTATAAACACATAAAATTCAGAAAAATGCATGAAATCTTTATTTGAATCGATAGTACGGTCCATATAATTTAATGTTTGAAGATTATTTCATGCAGATGTTGACCTTGACTGCGCCTCAAATGGTCCATCCGCTTAGTCCAATTTTGGCATTTCCACGTTTTTGGGTAACAGAGGCCCAATTGCTGCGAACGGCGACGAATCGATAATTGATGGTCATCATTTACACTGGCCGATACAGCTGCGATATTTTCTTCAGTTCGCACTCTACTAAAGCGTGTTGGTGGTTTAATGTCCAACAATGTAAATTTGGTGCGAAATTTAATCACAATAGCCCGAATAGCCACTTCAATTGGTCGATTAAACTGACCATAAATTGAAAAATCACCCTTTATAACCTCCACTACCACCACACTATTACTGGCAGATTAGAGGCTGTCGACTTCACGTAGAAGTGCAGTAAAATATTAGGATATTTTATGCTAATTGTGACATTGAAATGTTAAAATTCAATTTTATGATTCTAGTTACAGCCGATTGATGACGTACATGGCTAGATCTTCTTAGAATTTTATGACGATTAAGAATATATATACTTTATAGGGTCTCAGGTCGATATTTCAAGATGCTACAAATGGAATGACAAAGCTAGTATACCCCCATCATGGTGGTGGAGGGTATAAAAATAGATACCTTAAAGGGACGGATAACATAGTATGCTTGAAAAGCTACTCTTCAAGCATGTTATGTTATCAAAACAAAAATCGATCAAGTATTTCAGGTGTTGGAGGCGATATAAGAAAATCTGTACCGATGCAATCCTTCAAAAATATATCAAGTCCTTTTAAACGTGATCCTGACCACAAAATGAAAAATTTTGTTATTTTCGTTACCAAAATTATTAGGGCAATTTTTGCTTTTCGGGACTCCCTAGTCCAGAGTAACAATTAATAAAAGTCGCATTTGTATTTTAATGCGTTCTCGTTTATATTGAATTATTTGGAGACAAAAAGTCTCGTAATTTCAACACTTAACAGATTTGTAATGCCATAAATAAATAAATGGTGTTGCAGACTGATGCTTTCAAGCATTCCATGAATTTCATTTCATTTTGTACTTTTGGTTTTTAAATTTGTTTCAACAATTTAACGAATAACGAATATGCTGACCGGCAACATTGCTTATGCTTTTTACATTTAATAGAAACTAATTGCTTTCGTTTTCTTACTCACAGTCGACAAACGAGGGTGGTTTTTAAAATTTGTGACACTACAAAGAGAGACACAAGATGCATACATCGTCTGTATAAAGAGTGCTTAAAGAAACGTTAGGATTACATTAAATAAATCACTGAAATTATTAAAATAATTTGGAGAAAAGAATGGAGCCAACAGGGGCAAATACTTATTTAGAACTTCGAGAGTTTGATTTACTTTTTTAATTGCCTCAAAATTGAATAGCTGTTGAATTTGTTTGAGGGTAAAATCAAAACCAAATGAGGTCGTATTGTATTTTTTTCGCTTATATTCTGAATCATATGTATTAAAGACTATGTCAATTTATGATTTGAACGATATCAACTATGAAATAATTCCTTTTGTGGAAATCATTCATAAAAATTCGCCCCAAAACTGTCGAGTCGTCCCTCGCACATTTCGTTTGTGATTTGTATATGTTTATATTTTAATTTGAGGAGAAAGGATTTGAAATACAGTACGAATCTTTGAAGTCCTTCTGCTTTCGGTTTGTTTGTCTGCAGTTGTTGCTAAAATAATATTTTATTTTAGTACCAGTATTCCAGTATTCCCGCATCCTTCGCCAAATGGACATGCCGGACATCGTCCAATGCTGGATCTTTCTCTCTCATTCTCTCGTTCTGTTTTTGCCATAATTTCGAAACATTTATCAAAGCAAAACCACAATTTCAAAAGAAACGTTTTAGGTTCATTTTTTATTTAGTATTTCCTGTGGACAAAGCAATTTGTTTTACTTTCCATAGTGTGGACAGCGTTCATGGAATCCATTAGTGTGGCACGATGGCTGGCTGGCAAGATGCTGGTGGTGATGGTAGTTCGTGGAGGCATTTAGAACCCCATGAACTGGGCGCCATTTAATTTATTTAAATTATGCAAAAGAGTTCTTTAACTTTAAAGCAAATACATTTAGTTTATTATTAACTAAATATGAGAAACATTCTTTGGTAGAGTAATAGTTGTTCGTTATTATCAATCAATTACTTCTAGGTTACAATTTATGAAAATACCGGGTATTCAAAGTTAGCTATTCAAAGTTAATATTTGGAATGTGAGAACAAAATCTGCTGAGGGGGAAATATTGTGACATTCTCTAAAATATATTTCCCATGCATTACTATGATATTACAAATCGTTTTCGTGAATTTTAGGTAGTTTTATTGAACATCAAATATTGAGAGATGTTAACTGGAATGACAAAAACTTGTATTTTTGCAAAAATAAGGTATTAATAACAACTTCAATAACTCAGTCACTTGTTAACGGATTTTTAAAACAAAAAGGCGTTTTAGTTTTTACTAAATGTGCTAATTAAATAAATTTACAAGCGGTACGATTATCAAACAAGTAATGTACATAAACATTGCCAAAGTTGGAAAGTTGCTAAAAATTTTTAAAAAAATGCGTTTGCTGAACAAAATCACACATATTTCTTACGTTTTCTTAAATAAACTAAACATTTATTCAAAACTCCGGGCTTCTTTTTTAAATCGGATGAGAAAATAAAGATCAGTTGATAACTAATTAACGGGTTTTTACCCGTAACTCAAGATTTTGGTTGTGTCTGGGAAATTTCAGATATAGATTATTGTTCTACTCTACAATAGCTACAAGAAAAATCATATAATATAATAAAAATAATAGTTTTCTACATTATTCTGTTTTGTAGCACAGTGTTATCCTCATCCTTAGAAAATACAAAGTTCAATTAGTAATTGATTTTGTGTATTGTTGACCTTTTGTTTCATTAATACTCTTTTGTATTTGTTCAGCTTGAGGCCGTAGGAAAAACTGGTGTTGTTAGTTTTATTTATATTTTTCCCAATATTTCGGTTGCCTTCGTCAACCATCATCAGGGGTAAAAACATTAAACAAAAACATATTTAAATGATAACAAATGTAAACTATAACAAGTAAGAAGGCGTTAAGTTCGGCCGGGCCGAATCTTATATACCCTCCACCACGGAGTGCATTCCACAGTATTACCAGCAGATTAAAGGATGTCGACTTTACATAGAAGTACAGTACCATATTACGAAAATTGTGATATTTTTTTATGAACATTACTATATTTGTTTACTATGTATTTCACTATGTATTTTAAATCAGTCGCCATTAGAAAGAAGCATTTTCAGATACAGACAAAGTGATTCGCCCCATTCTTCGCCCAAATGTACAAATTTCGAAAAAATCCTTTTTCGAGTATTCATAGTCAGAATGTATACACCGAATTTCATGATTTCAACTTCAGCGGTTTGGTAGGTCCCATTTTTATCTCTCTTTTTAATTGTATCCCTTAAAAGTACGAATTTCGAAAAATCCCTCTATTTTACGTGTCTATGCAATTAGAGGGATGTACACACCGAATTTCATGATTCTAGCTGTTGTCGTATCATTGGTACAATATTTTGTCCCTTTTTGTCCCATTTCGCCCGCTAAAACTTTTATTTTTTTGTGGTGGTTCCAAGCTACAAGAGGAATGTCCGCAACAAATTTTAACTGTATGAAAATAAGAAATTTAATTAATAAGCCAAGGTTATCAATATTTGTATACTATATATATAATGGATATAATACTTCAATTTATAAAGTAAATATAAGGGAGCAATCATAAATACCCTAAATATTGGGGGATAGAGAGTGTATTTTCAGCTACAGTCGTTTGGTTGGTTGTATTTCCATCCTATTTTAATTTCAAAAGTATAAATTTTGAAAATACCTTATCTCTCACGTACGCAGTATAAGACAACTTCATGATTCTACCATTTTTTGTCGTAAAAGCAACAAAATAAAGTACGAATTTGGAAAAAAAATATTTTACGTGGCTATGCAGTCAGAGGAATGTATACACCGAATTCCATGATTCTATCAGCGGCCATTTTGTTGGTACCATTTGTATCCCAATTTTGCCCCCTCAAGAGTACGACTATCTAAAATTTCCTTATTTTACGTATCTACACAATTAGAGGGATGTACACACTGAATTTCATCATTCTAGCTGTATTCGTTTAGTTGGTACTATTTTTATCCCTCTGCTCCCATTGTATACCTTAAAAGTACGAATTTGAAAAAAAACGTTTTATTTTTCGTGTCTACGCAGTCAGAGGAATGTCTACTCCGAATTTCATGATTCTAGCTGCTGTCATTTGGTAGGTACTATTTTTATCCCCTTTTTCCATTTGAACCGCAAAAAGTACGAATTTTGGAAATTTCTTTTATTTTACGTTTCTACGCAATCAGAGGAATGTATATATCAAATTTCATTATTCTAGGTGCAGCCGTTAGGTTGGTACTATTTTTATCCCTCTATCCCCATTTAACCCCTTAAAAGTACGAATTTAGAAAAAATACTTTTATATTATGTATCTACTCTATTAGAGGAATGTACACGCCAAATTTCGTGTTTCTATCTGTTGTCGTTTGATGGGTACCATTTTTATCCCTTTTTGTCCCATTTCGCCCCCTACAAATAAAAATCACTCTATGGTGCCCTTTAATGCTATAAAGGGAATGCGCATTGCAAATATCAAGTAAATACAAGCTAATATGTTCAAAAAACATGCTGAAATACTCTAAATATTAGGGGTATTTTCAGTCCTTGTGAGGGAAAAATTTTTCCCTCTGGGCCGATTTCGTCCACTTTCAATCCCAACCGATCTACAACCATAAGACACATTTAGGAAAAGTTTGAACCTCCTAGCTCATTTCGTTCGGCGCTATCGTGCTTTCAACAGACAGACGGACATGGCTATATCGTCTTAGAATTTTACCACGACCCAGAATATATATACTTTATGGGGTCTCCGATGAATATTTCAAGGTGTTACAAACGGAATGACAAAGTGAATATACCCCCATCCTGGAGGTGGAGGGTATAAAAATCAGGAAACAATTTTACAAATAATTACATTAAAAAATAATTAGCGTCGTCCTGTTCGTCTGCACAAGTTATTGTCAACTAAAAGTCATGTTTTGTTTTCGTCTGTATTTTTGTACAATATGACGATAAGCTTTCGCACAGTTATTAGTAATTAGTTTAGAACACAATTGGATATCATAGATTGTAAAATTGATATATTCGTTATCCGAATTTCGTATAGTCGAAAATGGCCTCAGGAATTACTCGATTAACCGATTATAAAATTATTAATAAGAACTTTATAGGCAATACAAATATAATTCTATGTGAGTACTTTTCCATGTTTATATTAAAATGTATTCGAATCTTTGCAATCATAAAAATTCATCAAAATAATTTAATGACAAAGCTCAAAATAAAATTTGCAACAACTTGAGTGTGTTTGTGGGTAGTCCAGCAATATAGAGACACTAAATCTATATAACATGTAATATTTCTGAACGATTCTGACCAATCTGATTTTATTTGAAGAACAATTTTCAAAATTTGTATAGACCTACGTTTTAGTCTACGTAACAAACTGATTAAATTATGGATTATAGTTTTAAAGATTAATTTAATAATAGTTCGGCCATATATTCAATGAAAGAATTCTCCTTCATAATATTTATGAAGCGATTTCATAAAAGGGTTTTCATAAATTTAGTGAATTGTTTTCTTTATATTTATGAAAAATTCATAAATAAAATGAAATTTTGCCCACAATTTTTTCATAATTAATGCATATTTAATAAAAGAAAACTACTAAATAAGTGCAACTTAGTTTCATAAGACCATGGAAAGATTTCTTTGTATTTAAGAAAAAATTCTTAAATATTATGAAATATGTCATAGCAAATAAAATATTTTTGTTATGAAATGTTTTCATAAATATAATAAAGAATTTCATAGTTTTTATGAAATATTTCATAACTTACAACTACATTTGTAGTGCGTCGACTTTATTCGGTTGAATGCTAGCAATTCTCTTTTCTGGTCTGTTAACTCTGATATAAGAATATACCCTGATTTAGGTTCCAGACAAATTCGTTACAAAGGCTCTCGAAATGATGGGGTGTATTGACTGGTTAGTCAGCTTGTCAAACCTTTTTTTGCTTTTCATTGGAAACTTCAGTATACATTATTAATATTTATGAAAATTTTTCATAAATTTAATTAAGTTTCTTTATAAAATCTATGAAAGTAAATAATGAACTTGTATAACAAAAGTTCATCGAATGAAGAACTGCATTTCATAGTTTCTGAGAAATGTTTCATAAATTATATGACACTTTTCATAGATTTGTGCTTTATGAAACATGTTTCATCCATTTTGTTAAGTGTTTCTTCAGGCGACGTTTTAATGAAAATGTGCAAATGTGAAACCGAATACAATTCAATTCGGTAATAAAGTGAAAAAGGAAAGAATTTTTGTATCCTGTAAATGTGTGTGTTTGACAAAAAAATTTTAAATCGGAAATTGTATTGGGGTATATTGAAACCTGGAACGAAATAGGTGAACTATATATGTATAGTTTGGCCAAAATCGGTTAAACATTTGGGTGCAACATTTGTATTTGGGCTATATTTAAATCTGAACCGATCTTAGCCACTTTCACCATAGTTTTGTTTAGTTAGATTGTAAGATGTTGTGCCAAATTTGAAGAAAATCGGGTACAATATGTGGTTACTAGATCGGAAAATGCCAAATCGGGAGCGACATTTGTATGTGGGATATATCTAAATCTGAACCGATCTTACCCACTTTCAGCATAGGTGTTTATAGTTTGATTATAAAATGTTGTGCCAATTTTAAAGAAAATCGAGTACAATATGTGGTTTCTAAAGCGGCAAAGTCAAAACGGGAGCGACATTTGTATGGGGGCTATATCTAAATCTGAACCAATCTTACCCACTTTCACCATAGGTGTTTCTAGTTGGATTAAAAGATGTTGTGCCAAATTTAAAGAAAATCGAGTACAATATGTGGTTTCTAAAGCGGAAAATGTCCAATCGGGAGGGAGATTTGTATGGGAGCTATATCTAAATCTGAACCGATTTGCCTCAAATTAAATAGCGTTCGTACTTGATCCACAAAACTTATTTGTGTCAATTTTTGATAATATCGGACTATAATTGCGACCTGACAATAGATGGACAGACACACAGACGGACATTGCTAAATCAACTTAGAAAGTGATTCTAAGTCGATCGGTATAATTAACAAACACATAATACTCTCGTGGAGTGTATAAAAACTAACAATGCCCCAAAAAAATTTTGAGCAATTTGACAATTTTAGAAATTTTGGCAATTCTTCACTTGGACAAATGTCGAAATATTTAAAAAAATCGGTGAGTAAACTATCCCCAAATTATTTTCCAACAACTTTAAGGCATTTATTTATTTTTTTCACTTGAGCGATTTTTAAGACAGTCGTCTTACATATTCATGTTTGCTAGTGTATTATTATATATTTGTGTATTTTTTGGTAACTCGCAAAAGATTCAAAGTATGAAATTGCAGCGATAAAATATAATTTCCGGTTTGACTTTTCCGTGCCGATATCTCACTTCCCGGGACGTATGAGCGATATATTTAATTAATATAACTTATACGCCACAAAGATGTTGATAACCGAATTGTGCAAATGATAACACTTCCATGCAGTTTTAAACTAAATATCGATGACGATACTTCAAAAATATAAAAAACATGAATATGAAAAATTTCATTGTTGCGGGTATCTGGAGCCTTAATCTCCAGAAAAGAGCTAGCTAAAGAAACTAATAAATAGCCTTACTCAAAGGTTATCAAAACCATTGCATATTTGAGTTGTGTAATCAAAGCATGTTTAAGAAATCGGCATGTTTAAATTCGGAAACACACATTCTCTAAAGCACTCTCCACTCTCAATACAGAGCGTCGACATATGTCGTTTTATATTGAACAAAAAAACTACCAATACATGTAAATGTTCCCGAAATGAAAAACAATCACGACTATTTTATTTTTAAAACATACATACATACACTTGTAGCGAATGCAGGCTTTACACAATTTGTTGCAATATTAAACCCTTCTTGCCGCACACAGTGTACGGTCGCCCTTTTGATTGTTGCTTTTTTTCATGGGGGTGATTGGCTGATTGTTGTTACGCACTACAGCCTGATACATGTTCATAAAAAGTAAACTCATTTATTAACCAGTCAATGTGGACCCTTTTTGTTGGCCTTTTGTGCCCTATCCAGTGGAAAGGACAACAGTTACAGATTTCATCAATATTTTATCCAAAATACACAACAATATTTTGTAGTGATTTTCTTTTCTTCATTGTGATCGATTTCATCCAAAATATATTCTGTTTGGCAACATTAACTTTTAAACCACAGACTCACACCTCCCCTCCCTCTCCGACATCAACGGCTGTTTCGTTCGAATAGCAATACACAATAGAATGCCATCCCATACCCATATTCGTTTGGGGGCCTTTCTGTGTTGTAGTCAAGCAAAAAGGAAACAAAGCAAATCATTGCAAAAAAATTACTATACTTTGAATTTTGTGGTTTTCTTTTGTTTCATATGCCCGTCCGGGGAGGACTACTCACTTGACTCGCATCGCATCCATGTTCCACATGATGATGATAAACAAATGTGGAGGCTAGCCTGCCAGATGATTCGAAGACCATAAAGCAGATATTGTGTGATGTGTTCTGTTGGTTTGCTCTTTGTTTCTTTCTGTTTTGTTGCTGTTGGTGCATATGGTGGTTGATAGAAGTTTTGGGTGTTAATGATACTTATAGATTGGGTTATATTCGAAAATGGAGTGCGATTTTGGTATGACGGGGAATACTAGTGGTCACACAAAGGTTTCTGTATAAGTCAAGGATTCTGGATATTCTAATACTTTCTGAACACCTGAAAAATAGAACACCTCGATTTTTTTCTAAACCTTAAAAATATTATTGTACCCTCCACCTCCAGGATGGGGGTATGCTAACTTTATCATTCCGTTTGTAATACCTTGAAATATCGACCTGAGACCATATAAAGTATATATATTCTTGATCTTAATAAAATGCTAAGACGATCTAGCCATGTCCGTCTGTTGAAAGCACGCTAGCATCTAAAGGAAAGGAGCTAGAAAGTTCAAGATTTCTATAAATGCGTCTCATAGTCGTAGATCGGTTGGGATAGAAGTGGGGCGAAATCGGCCCAAAGGGAAACAAATTTCCCTCACAAGGACTAATAGATATAATAATCCCTAATATATTAGAGTATTTAAACAAATTTTTCCAATATGTCTGCTTGTACTTACTTGATATTGGGTATGCGCATTCCCCCTACAGCAAAAACGTGCACCATAAAGTGATTCTTATTTGTAGGGGGTGAAATGGGGCAAAAAAGGGATAAAAATGGTACATATTAAACGACAACAGCTAGACACACGAAATTCGGTGTGTGCATTCCTCTAATAGAGTAGATACAAAATATAAAAGTATTTTTTCGAAATTACTACCTATAAGGGGTAAAATGGGAATAGAGGGATAAAAATGGTACCAACCAAACGTCTGCCCCTAGAATAATGAAATTCGGTGTATACATTCCTGTGATTGCATTGACACGTAAAATACTTGGATTTTTCAAAATTCGTACTTTTTGGAGTTAAAATGAAAAAAGGGGATACAAATAGTACCAATCAAATGACCGCAGCTAGAGTCATGAAATTCGAAGTATACATTCCTTTGACTACGTAGACATGGAAGGTAAAAGGCTTTTTCCAATTTCGTACTTTCAAGGGATACAATGGGTGCAGAGGGATAAAAATGGTACCAACCAAGTGGCCGCAGCTGGAATCGTGGAAGACACTCAAAATAATTTTTTTTTCCAAATTCGTACCTTTTCTTTTACGGCAAAAATTGGTTGAATCATGAAGTTAGATTATTTTGCACTTTGCACATGTACGTCTGATAATGGATTTTCAAAATTTGTACTTTTGGAATTAAAATAGAATGGAAATACAACCAACTGTAGCACCCACTATCCACCAATATTTATAGTATTTAAGCTTTTTGAAAATATAAATATAAGAACATTTATTTTTTGAATTGACGTATTGGTAGCCTTGCCTTATAAGCGTTGTTTGAAATAATTAAAATATTATATTTATTTATAAAATTGTTTTTTTTTAATATTTGTTTTGATTGGGCTATATAAAAAAATTATATTTTCCTGTAATATTACTGCACTTCTACGAAAATGTTCATTTCAAGGACTTCGGGCTACGGCGTGTGCACCATGAAGTGATTCTTATGTATAGGGGTTGAATTGGGACAAAAACGTCCAAAAAACGACCACAGTTAGAAAAACGAAATTCGGAGTTTACATTTCTCTAATTGAGTAGATACAAAATATAAAAGTTTTTTTTTTCAAATTCGTACTTTTAAGGGATAAAATGGGAAAAGATCGGCTGCACCAAGGATAAAAAATAAAAAGGTTTCTCCAAATCCGTACTTTCAAGGGATACAATGAGAACAGAGGTATAAAAATGGTACCGACTAAAAGGCTACAGATAGAATGATGAAATGCGGTGTGTACATTAGGGTGTGTTGATTTTAGACAATTTTTGATTTTCAAAAACATGTAGTTAAAAAAAGTGGTGGGATGCTTTCATTTTCTCAGATATATTTTTACTTTTGTGATAAAATTTAGTTTAGCTCGATAAATCGTCAAAAGAAAAACGATTTTTTTTTTTTTCAAATAAAAAAAAACATGTTTTTTTCGATATATTTGCAACATTTGTACTCAATTTTCATTCACAATGCAATTCATTGTGTGATGCTGTCCTGCCAGTGAGACAACGGGTTGGTCGAAGTGACGAAAATATCGCTGCCGTTCAGGCGTCCGTAGCAAACGATTCAAATCAGTCGATTCCGCAGCGTTCTCAAGAACTGGGAATCGCCAAGATCACTTTATGGCGAATTTTGCTTAAGGATCATGGTTTACAGCCATACAAGATCAAGCTGACTCAAGAATTGAAACCGATGGACCATTTGACGCGACGTACGTTCTCCGGGCTCTAGAGAAGATGCGACAAAATGATGAATTTCATCGCAAAATCCTCCTCAGTGACGAAGCTCATTTTTGGCTCAATGAGTTCGTCAATAAGCACAATATGCGTTATTGGTTTGGTGAAAATCCACATGTGCTTCATGAACCACTTCATCCACAAAACAAGTAAGGAAAGGCTAAAGTCGGGCGGGGCCGTCTATATAATACCCTACACCACTAACTGCGTATGTACCTCGCTTTGATTACTAAACCCAGTTTTTTATGGAATCAATTTTATGTAGTTCATATAAATTATAAAGTTACTATAAATTCATCTTTTGTCATATTTAACGAATATGCTTAATAATATGGTAATTGATCCAATTATCCGACAAACAAATACAAATTATACAGTAGTAATAGGATGAATCGGACCGACATTTCAAAAGGGGGTCTATAACAACATTTTGGGCCTGGTCCAAAACATGGACCTATATATTTCTCATTCACGGTAGGTATTCCTAGTTGGAAGATATCATGATCTGCAATATTTGACGAAGATCCGACGTAAGATGTAGTTTCTAGAGCTGTAATAGATCAGAATGGGGCCCCACTTGGGTTATACCAAAGTATGGACATATGTGCATCTCCCAAACAAATAAGGAAAGGCTAAAGACGTACGGACTTTCTATCTCATTACAATTCAATTCGGTAAAAAAGTGAAATCGGGAAGGATTTTTGCATCCTGCACATGTATGTGTTTGACAAAAAATGGCAAATCGGAAAAGTCATTTGTATGGGGGTATATTGAAATCTGGAACGATGTGACCCGCTTTCACCATGTATGTTTATTGGTGAAATATACATGTTATCGTATGCAATGTTTAACATAAACATGTGCTACATTATTCCCACCAGTCTACATCATACGATTTGTTATACGACGCCGTGTAATATGAATACCATTGCGACTGCTATGTAATGTTCATTATGATTAATATGATCTTAGCTAATAAGTTATTTTGTAGGTATAAACTATTTGGTATCATTTGATTTAGTTCAGTTCAAGTTTGCACTCCGATTCATAAAGTCTTTTTTAAAAAGAACTTTATGCGTTAAATTATTTAACTGGCGCCCAACTAAAAGGAAGTCACTATAAGTACCCCACAGGCTACCGAGGACTTTCCACCTAACCAACAGGTTAATAAAAACCACAGTATCCCACAGGTTACAAATAACCGCATCCCATAGGCTGCTGGCGTAGAGGATCAGTGAAGACGTCGTTGACGAAACCCGCAAATTGATTCCGTTTGCTTGGCTCCCCAGTACTAGTAGAAAAGGATAACGCCGACAACCGAAATTTGCGATGATCATCTATACCTTCTTGTAAGCATTAAGTGATTAGAACCCCCACTGAGAATCCTACGGGACCCTCCAGTGGTCATAAGATAAAAGTTACATTAAAAGTGAGAAATAAAATTATTTAAGTAAAATTACATTAAGAGAAACTGATTGGAAAACCACTGCGAATCCTACGGGACCCTCCAGTGATAATAAGTGTATTAAAAATTGTTAAATTTTAAAGAAAATATTTTTGTGAAATTCAAAGAGATGAATAACTTAATCAGACCACCGGTTCTTAACGTTGCCAATCCAATTCCTAATCCCGTTCCTAATCCCGATCCAAATCCTAATGTAGGAAGTGTTGAAATTGAAGCATTGGTGTCTAGATATTGCGCACAACAGTGCAGACAAATAGTGAGCCAAATTCTTAACCCAGGCTCGGGTATTAATGGCGCAGATCAGGAGATAGCTGATCGATTTAGGAATGATTTATCAGATCTGGACAAAGTTCCCGATATAGTGAAATGTTTGAGAGACTTTTCGGGTGATCCTTCAGAATTCGGCGCATGGAAAAAAAGTGTTGACCGAGTGCTGAATTTATACGCGTTTTCTCAGTATTATGCTATTATAAATGCCATCAGGAACAAAATTATTGGACCTGCTTCTGCGGCATTGGAATCTCACAATGCCCCTTTAAATTGGCAATGCATTTCTAAATGTTTGACCTTACATTACGCGGATAAACGTGACTTGACGACACTCGAATGTCAAATGTCGATATTGTCACAGGGAAATAAATCTATTGAGGAGTATTATCAAACCGTTTGCTCAAATCTGTCTCTTATTACGAACAAACTTTCCTGTTTAGATATTGGTCAAGAGGCCAAAGACGTTCTTACCCAAACGTATAGGGACAAAGCATTAGATGCTTTTGTTCGAGGGCTGGGTGGAGGATTCTCGGAACTTCTTGGTGCAAGAGAACCAACTGATCTTCCACAGGCGTTACATTTATGTTTAAAGTTGGAAAACCAACGTTTCAGAGCGGATTATGCTCGCTCTTTCAACAATCCAGGCAGGACTGTTAAACCAAATTCGAGACTGCCACCTCCAGTTCCACAGAGAAGATCTTTCCAACAACCGAATTATCTGCCACAAAATTCGCATACTGCTTCGGCACCTCAATACTTTTATGATTCCATCCCTAGATGGCAACCTCAACATGTGCCACAAGTGCAATTGGCTATGAGGAATCAACCGGTTTCTCACTTCCAACCCCAGAGACCACTTGCGCCTAAACCGCAACCACGCCCGGAACCCATGGAGGTAGATCAATCCATGAAATCTAAAATGGTGAACTATATGAATAGACCGCCTCAGGATAGTAAATTTGTAGGGAAAAGACCTCAGGGACAATCCGAAAGACAGACTCACCCAAGTAAATTTCAGAAAAACTTCCATTTAGATGTCGATTCGGAAGAGGGAGGATGTGTCGAATCCGATTATGAACTTCAAATGAACAATTATGAGGATGAAGGAAAGTTACCACCCTTGGATGAATATGTTCAGAATTACGACCAAAATCAGGACGATTCTCAGTTCATTACTCAAGACTTTGTTGACCTTAATTTTTTAGATTAACGGACTCGTCTCTGCCGTATTTTGAGTGCAGGACGAGTTCTGGCCGAATAATAAGAATTCTCATTGATACAGGATCTAACAAAAATTATGTCCAACCTAGTTTGATTAAAACGGCTATACCCAATGAAAATGAATTTTTCGCAAATTCTGTTGCTGGAAGGACTAAGATAACTCACCATACATATATGAGCTTATTTGATAAGAACATGAAGGGGATTAAATTTTTTTTAATGCCAGCATTAAGATCATTTCACGCAAATTTGGGTAACGATAGCTTGAAAGAGTTATCAGCTGTCATATATACGGCAAAGGGTCATATGATAATTGACGGTAGGATAAAAGTGAAGATCAAACAACATACTTCGCAATCCGTTAATTCGATTGATATAAAAACTAACCACATGTCAGAACAGCAGCAGGATAAGATAAGGAACATTATTTTACAATATAGGAATTTGTTTAGTGATCCAAATGAGAAATTGACGTACACTTCCTCTGTAATAGCAGAGATACGAACGGAGAATGAAACACCAGTGTATTCTCGTTATTACCCTTATCCAGCTCATTTGAAAGATGAAGTTGAAAAGCAGGTGCGTGAGCTGCTTGAGAATGACATCATCAGACCATCTCGTTCACCATATAATTCGCCAATTTGGATAGTGCCCAAGAAATCTGATTCAGGAGAAAAGAAATATAGAATGGTAATTGATTATAGGAAAATCAATGAAATAACTATTGCTGACAGATATCCGATCCCTGAAATAAATGATGTTTTACCCCAATTAGGGAATAATAAATGGTTTTCGGTGATCGATTTGAAGAGTGGTTTTCACCAGATTCCACTTAAGGAAAGCGATCGGCAGAAAACAGCTTTTTCGGTAAATAATGGGAAGTATGAATTCACAAGACTTCCCTTCGGCCTTAAGAACGCGCCTTCTATTTTTCAGAGAACATTAGATGATATTTTGCGCGAACATATAGGAAAGATTTGTTTTGTGTATATTGACGATATTATAATATTCGCTAAAGATGAGGAAACCCATCTGAACAATATAGAGACAATTTTTCGAACGTTGGAAATGGCGAACATGAAGGTCCAGTTGCGAAAGTGTGAATTCTTGAAAAAGGAGGTTGAGTTTTTGGGTTTCATTATTTCGGAGGCTGGAATAAAGACCAACCCCAGCAGAGTAGAGGTGATAAAGAACTTTTCGATCCCAAGGACGTTAAAGGAATTGAGATCTTTCCTTGGCGTTTCCAATTTTTATAGACGATTTATCAGGGATTACGCTAAGATTGCTAAACCCCTGACATTGCTTTTAAGAGGGGAGGCAGGTCGAGCTTCGAAGCACGTTTCAGCTAAAATAAAGATAACACTCGATGAGGAAGCTATTAGTGCATTCAACAAACTGAAAACATCACTTATATCAGAGGATGTTGTTCTTGCATACCCTGATTTTAATAGGGAATTTCATCTGACTACAGATGCCTCTAATTATGCACTTGGTGCAATTCTGTCCCAAGGTGATAGACCCATAGTGTTTTTGTCCCGAGTTCTTACTAGAGCAGAGGAGCACTATGCCACTAACGAGAAGGAAATGCTTGCTATAGTATGGGCATTGCAATCGTTAAGGAATTATCTTTATGGTCCGTCCAAGCTTAAGATTTTTACGGATCATCTTCCCTTGACTTATGCTTTGAGGAATAAAAACACTAATTATAAATTGAAACGATGGAAAGCATTCCTGGAGGATTATAACTATGAATTATGTTACAAACCGGGAAGTTCTAATGTGGTTGCCGACGCATTATCTAGCCCTTCGCAAGAAATCTTGCATACCGAGTCAATGGCAACTACGCAGCATAGCGACGAGAGTTCTATGCATAATTTGATTCAGTTCACCGAAACACCGGTAAATGTTTTTAAAAATCAACTGATTATTTCGTCCGATGGAGATTCTCCCTCGTATAAATTCGAGATTATATTTCCGACGTATCACAGACACTCAGTGGTAATACCATCTCCAAATGTGGAAAATCTGATCGATATTCTTAAGAGATATTTGAATCCGTCTGTGACAAATTGTATTATGACTTCGGATGAAGTTTTGGGTAGACTTCAGGAAGTATTTCAGACCCACTTTAATAAATATAGGGTTAAGTATTCAAGGCTCATTGTCACAGATCTTGTGAATGAGGAGGAGCAGGAGACTGTAATAATAACGGAACATAATAGAGCGCACCGGAACAGTACTGAGAATAGGATTCAATTATTGTCGAAATACTTCTTTCCAAAGATGCACGCGAAGATAAAGATGATAACTAATGCATGTAAGATCTGTAAGGAGAACAAATATGAACGACATCCGAACAACACAATTCTTTTTGAGACTCCGATTCCTCAATTTCCGGGACAAATTGTGCATGTCGATATATACATCACTGGGAAGACACCTGTTTTAACTGCTATAGATAAGTTCTCAAAGTACGCGCAGGCGAGGATTCTAAGATCAAGAGGTACTGAAGATGTAAAACAACCATTGAGAGAGATGCTCTTATCATTTGGTATGCCGGAAATAGTTGTTATAGACAACGAAAAATCTCTTAATTCCAACACGATTATCTTTATGCTGGAGAATCAGTATAAAGTTAAGGTTTTTAAAATTCCGCCTTATTCGAGCTCAGTGAATGGACAGGTGGAACGGTTCCACTCAACCCTAACTGAATTAATGCGATGCTTGAAGGTTGAAAATGTCCATAACTCATATTCAGAACTGTTAGATAGAGCCCTCTATGAATATAATAATTCAGTTCACTCCACCATACTGAGGAAGCCAGTAGAGGCATTTTTTGGTAGGAGGATTACGACAAATCCCGATGAATTGGAAAAAGAGAGACAGGAAATAATTTCCAGAATTAAGGGTAAACAATCCAAGGATTTAACTTACCATAATAAGAAGAAAATACCTCCAAAAATATTTGAAGTAGGCCAGGAAGTTTATGTAAAGCAAAATAAGCGTCTGGGGACAAAGCTGAGTAAAAATTATAGACAAGAAATAGTGAAGGAGGATAGAAACACGACCATAATGACTGAATCAGGGAAAATAATTCACAAGAATAATATTAGGAATTAAAATTGTGTCTTTATTTTCAGATTATCTGTAACACTTGTTGGTGCAGATGTCAAGATATTTGATTACTCTAACTCCCAGGTTGTTACCATCGATATGGGATACGCAAAATTGCAGAGGGGCACATTCGATCTGGTCCATGTTGTAGAACCAGAAAATTATCAGAATTTGATTGATGACATACGAAACACCTTACATTCCAATATAAACCAATCCCATCCCATTTTCCCTTTCCTGAACCATGAATTAACTCAACTCCAAATTATTTTAGATAAGTTAAAATTTAGAGTTAAACGGTCTCTGAATTTCATTGGGTCAGCATGGAAATGGATTGCTGGAAATCCTGACCATGATGACTTTGAATTAATAATGGGAAAAACTGATAATATTGTAAAAAATAATAATAAACAGATAATATTGAATGAACTTACTATTGAGAAAATAAATGAATTAACCAAAACCACCGATCAAATAATAAAGGTGTTGAAATCCGATCAGTTTGTTAAAGAAAGTTTAATAACTAATCTTAAATATCAAATTCATATATTAAAAGAAGAAATTCTGAATATAGAATATGCCATACATTGGGCAAAAGTTGGAATAGTAAATTCGTTTATTCTCTCAAAGGATGAGATAAATATTATTAAAAAGGCTTATGATAATGAATCCATACCGTTTGTAAATTTTGATGAAGCTTTAGAATTTGCTAATGTTGGAATATCATCTATTAACAACACATTGTTTTATGTCATTAGTATACCCACAGTGGATACAAAATTATGTAGCAAAATATTAGTGAAACCTATTAAATATGGAAAATTTGTGAATAAATTGCAATATCAAGATATATTAAAATGCAATGAAACAATATATGGTATGGAGAAGCCTTGCAAATATCATAATAATGTAACTATTTGTAATGAAAACAATTTGCGAAATGTAAATAATGATACATGCATAGCTAGTCTTTTGAGAGGTCATATGTCGAATTGTACACTGAGAGATAACAGCAATGTGTCTAACGTAGAAGAAATAACACCTGGAATGTTGTTACTAAATCAGTTCAATGGGACCATATACATTAATAATGAACCCCAGACATTAAGCGGTACATACATCGTGCAGTACCACAATGCATCAATACGGGTAAACGGAATGATCTACACTTTTTTTGACGTAACTTTTCTACAACCTCTGCCGCCATTACTTCAACCAAGACATCCGAATACGGAAATTGAAGAAATTTTAACATTGGAAACTGTTAAAGAACTACACATCAACAACACCGATTCTATTGATCTGCTGGGAAGGAAACATGAATTGATCCTGTCAGTAAATTTTGGATTTATGTCTATACCGATGATATTGATCATTCTTGTGCTCATAAAAATAAAATAAAATGACAACAATTTCACCATCAGTGCATTTGTCAGTCCCCGAAGTACCCGCAACAGTCAAGCCAGAAACCAAAGATTTTCTCCGAATTTCACAAATTCCATACTTTTGATGTAAACATGCAAACAGAGACGTTCGCATTTGAGAAGGGAGGTGTTATCGTATGCAATGTTTAACATAAACATGTGCTACATTATTCCCACCAGTCTACATCATACGATTTGTTATACGACGCCGTGTAATATGAATACCATTGCGACTGCTATGTAATGTTCATTATGATTAATATGATCTTAGCTAATAAGTTATTTTGTAGGTATAAACTATTTGGTATCATTTGATTTAGTTCATTTCAAGTTTGCACTCCGATTAATAAAGTCTTTTTTAAAAAGAACTTTATGCGTTAAATTATTTAACTTACATATTATGTAAAGTTTGGCCAAAATCGGTTAAACATTCGGGAGCACATTTGTATGAGGGCTATATCTAAATCTGAACCGATCCTACCCACTTCTGTTGGATTATAATATGTTGTGCCAATGTTAAAGAAAATCGAGTACAATATGGGGTTTCTAAAGCGGAAAAAGTGAAATAGGGAGCGACATTTGTATGGGGGCTATATCTAAATCTGAACCGATCTTACCCAATTTTTGCATAGGTGTTTCTAGTTGGATTATAAGATGTTGTAACAAATTTAAAGAAAATCGGGTACAATATGTGGTTTCTAGAGCGGAAAATGTCAAATCGGGACCGACATTTGTATGGAGGCTATATCTAAATCTGAACCGATTTCCAAATTCAATACCGATGGTCCTTGGCCAGAAAAAATAACTTCTGCCAAGTTTCATGATAATCGGACAACAATTGCGACCTGTAGAGTGCGAACAAGCTTAGATGGACAGCAGACGGACAGACAGACATCGTTAAATCGACTCAGCTGGTGATTCTAAGCCGATCGGTATACTTAAAGGTGGGTCTAGCTCGATTATTTCTTGGTGTTACAAACATTTGGCGCGAAACTAACTTATAATACCCTAGACCACGAAGTGGTGTAGGGTATAACAAGTAAGGAAAGGCTAAAGTCGGACGGAGCCGACTATATGATACACTCCATTTTCTATCCAATTACAATTAAATTCTGTAAAAAAGTGAAATCGGGAAGGATTTCTAAAGCGGAAAAAGTCAAATCGGGAGCGACATTTGTATGGGGGCTATATCTAAATCTGAACCGATCTTGATGAAGTTACATTCGCTTTATTTTAACATTGGAATATGGGCTACTTGTGTGGGAGGTACCAGAAGGGGCGTTGCAATTTGGCCCATCTTCGAACTTAAGCTAAGTTTGGGAAAAATATTACCTTGTGCAAAGTTCGAATTGATTCCTTAACTCCTTTCGAGAGTTTTCGTGTGCACCAGCCAACTAGACGGACAGCTTTAAAAGTCATGAAACGGATTTGTGCCAAACATACTTATGGTCTTAAGTCACTCCTTCAATGTATTACACTTTTTTCTGACCCAAATGATACATACCCCCTACTCTGTAGATTGAGGATTTTAAAATCAGAATTTATATATTTTAGTATTTTGTACCCGGCGTTGCACGGGTTCATTTTTCCCGATTCCCCTACTTCGTATACTTTGGAAGATAAAATTTTTGATAGTTTTAAATTTTTTTTCTGTGGGAGGTACCACTACTATCCGGGAACCATCCTCTATCCAGAAGTTAGATACAGTAAAATTTTCAGGCGAATCGGTCCACCGGTTTGGCGTCCTATACGCAACATACATACACACATTGATTTATATATATAGATTAATACGTATAGCAAAAATATGATAAATTTTGCGCTTTCAGCTATTCGCCAGGGTTAGTATTGGGGGACCAAATGGCAGAGCATAAGCTAAATTTCAGATTTGACCATATGAAGTTTCAATTAAAATGGATAAGGACGTTAAAACTTCTCAAAAATTTCTTCACTTTCAATGAACTTTTCTTTGAAAATATTAGTTAGCATTAAGTTTTCAAACTACTGAAAACGATTTCTTTAATAAAGAAAAAAATATTATATTGATGGTTATGGTGGTTAATATGGGGAGTATTGCACCTAAAATGAATATTAGCTCTCAGACATTCATTACGTCAATATGTTGTAATGATGTGGAATGGTAATTTTTATCAAAATAACAAATTCCTCACAAAGATTGACCACACTCCATCATCCTTAATCATACACCCTTCACACGTCCCACACACAGTAGGTGGGTATTTTACGAGCTTTGTTCTGAGGGGGTGGATGATGTGTAGGCGTGTTTGCATAATAATATATTACTCCCCGGAGAGAATTTTGTTATGATGAAAACGTAGTGAAGCATAAATGAAGTAAATTCTTTAAACATTCACTTTCCCAAAAGATATTTCCTTTTCGCAAATGTTCTGATTCTGATTCTCGTTCTCGTTCTGGTTCTGCTCCGTTTTGTCGTTGTTCAAATCAAGAGGAAGAAAATCCAAACAGCTCGTAGCAAATGGGGAAAACAGCAGAGATTTATGTTAAAGTAAAGCACTCCTATAAACCAAGAGAAGGATATTTCACAGGAAGAAAAAAATATGGTTTATTATGTGAAGTACACAGAGCGACGAAACGTTTTTTAAACAACAGCAGCAACAAAAACAACTACCTATAAAAGAAAAAAAAAACAACAACGAAAACGAAAAAAAAAAAAACAAAACAAACTCATCTGTGAGAAAGCAACAGGGCAATAAAGATGATTTTAATTAAAAATTGAAAGACTTGGTGCTCGTTTTTTCGACCAAAAATGCTTTGACTAACAACTTTCAGTTCAGTTTCTCTTTAAAGTAATTTAAAAAATTTCAGCACTTACGTATCGACACGCAACATGGCTAAAACCATAATAGTTGAGTGGATTTAATGAAAATTAGTTAAGTTTTTTCTCTGCAAATAAATGTATTTATATTTAATAAGAATATGTTGTTTCATAGATTATTACCAACATTCATTACATTCGAAATTCTATTGGTCTTATATCAATTTGTGGTTGGTTCTTTGGTTTATCATAAGCAAAATATAACGAACTGATTCACGTTGATCAGAACTTGTTTGATTGGAACAGAATAGCGACCCACCCACACTTTCACTCCTGATATTTCTATGTAAAAGATAAAGTGTTGTACACAATCTGATAAAAGTCAATGGAGATATGTGTGATCTAAAATCAAAGCACATAAATCTGAACCAGCAAAAATAGCTTGAACCAAGCTTTAGTGGGATCGGGCATTATTTTCTACCTTTTTTGATTACAAGGAAATATTAACATACAATACAACATACGGTCTTCCTCTCTTCTTTTTTGAACGTTACATATAGAGTGATCAAACCCGAGACCGAAAACCGGGCCAACCGGGTTTTTCATCTGAGACCGATCGTCGGGTTTTTTAAAAACGCGGTTTTTGGAAAACCGGGAAACCCGAGTTTTTATTTCGGTCTCAACCGGTTTTTCATATTGCAAAAAAAGTCTCCTTTTCGGTGCTATTTTTTATAAGATGTCACTTTTTATATTATCACAAGCATCATAGAACGTTTTTTTTTAAGGGACCCCAAATTGACTAAACAAATTATGAACACAGCAATACTGTGAGTCTAAAATGACAATGTTCGTCCTAGGTTTCACATGAATTTCTTATGGGCAGAACAAAAATCGACGCCGTTGACCATTTGCCGTTGCGGATGTCGACCAGCCATACACATAAGAATATATGTGAATATTTTTAGAAGTGTTTTCAGGAGCGTTTAGCTCACAGGCGGTTTGACCTAAGGACGAAATATTTTCATTAAATAAACCAGAATTAATTTCTGGGTGGACCGCAGCAATACTCGTCCTTGTAGGTAATGTGAGGCTGATAAACTTTGCGATTGTAAGAAAAAAGTGAAAGGTCCTTGTACCTGCTTATTTCTTATTTTTTACATATTTTATCTTATTTTATTCTCTCTTGTTCCAGTAATTATAGCTGTTTTTCAAAATGATTTCCTATTTCAGCAAGACATAATTTGTAGTTTTTACGGTGTTCACACCTGTTCTAAACAGATATTTTGGGAGTAGTAGATGCAGGACGAAAAGTAATGATGGGTTGATATATTATTAAACAAGTAAGGAAAGGCTAAAGTCGGGCGGGGCCGACTCTATGATCCACTTTCTATACGAATACTATTCAATTCGGTGAAACAGTGAAAACCGGAAGGTTTTTTGTATACTGTAAATGTATGTGTTTGACAAAAAATGTTAAATCTGAAAGGACATTTGTCTAAGGATATATTGAAACCTGGAACAAAATAGGTGAAATATAAAATGTATGGTTTGGCCAAAATCCGTTAAACTTTTGGGAGCAACATTTGTATTTGGGCTATATTAAAATCTGAACCGCTCTTACCCACTTTCACAATAGTTTTGTTAAGTTGGATAAGATGTTGTGCCAAATTTAAAGAAAATCGGGTATGATGGTTCTAGAGCGGAAAATGTCAAATCGGGGGCGTCGTTTGTTTGGGGGCTATATCGAAATCTGAACCGATCTTGCCCAATTTCACCACAGGTGTTTCTAGTTGGATTATAAGATGCTGTCCCAAATTTAAAGATAATCGGGTACAATATGTGGTTTCTAGAGCGGAAAATGTCAAATCGGGAGCGTATGGGGTCTATATCTAAATCTGAACCGATATTACCCAATTTCTGCATAGGTGTATCTAGTTGGATTATAGGATGATGTGCCAAATTTAAAGAAAATCAAGTACAATACAATATGTGGTTTCTACAGCGGAAAAAGTCAAATCGGGAGCGACATTTGTATGGGAGCTATATATAAATCTGAACCGATCTAACACATTTTTACCACAGGTGTTTCTAGTTGAAATATAAGATGTTTTGTCAATTTTTGTGTCCCAAATGATATATGCCATCCTACTCTGTAGAGTGAGGGTATAAAAATGCTTCTGTATAAGATGTTGTCCCTAGACGAACGAATTGTCAGAACTAAAAATGAAAAAATATGACTTTTAATGCACTAATGACTAACAACCTCCACGGATAAGAGAATAAATTAAAAAACGGACACAGAAAACTGTGCGAAAGCTTATCGTCATATTGTACAAAAATACAGACATAAAGAAAACTTGACTTTTAGTTGACAATAACTTGTGCAGACGAACAGGACGACGATAATTATTTGTAAAATTGTTTCGTGATTTTTATAGTTAACATTTGTTATAATTTAAATATGTGTTTTGTTTAGTGTTTTTGCCGCTGATGATGGGAAAATTAAGTGAAATAAAACTAACACAACCAGTTTTTTCTATGGCCTCAAGCTGAACAAATACAAAAGAGAATTAATGTTTTTGTCAAAATATTTTACAAATTACCTAATCCTCAGAATTGAAGGAGTCACAAAATTGGACGTTTAAATCACAAATGTTTAAAAACTTTTAAGGTGACAAAGTACTCATATGGCTGAGAATGTTAATTTAGACGATTTATTCGTATACACCAATTCCAAGTGTAATTCAGAAAGGCCGAAATTTATATACCCTGTCGATTTTCGTGGAAGTGCAGGAAAATATATTTTTTAATATAGCCAAATCAATACAAATACAATTATTGAAAAAAAAATATAAATAAAGTCTACAAGTCAAGTCTACCAATACCTATCGAAATAATACTTCAAGTCAATTCAAAAAACAAGTAAGGAAATGCTAAAGTCGGGCGGGGCCGACTCTATGATACACTCCTCTTTCTATCCGACTACAATTTAATTCGGTGAAAAGTGAAAACGGACAGGATTTTTGCATCCTGTAAATGTGTGTGTTTGACAAAAATTTTAAATAGGAAAGGACATTTGTATGGGGTTGAAATCTGGAACGAAATAGGTGAAATATAATATGTATAGTTTGGCCAAAATCGGTTAAACATTTGGGAGCAACATTTGTATTTGCGCTATATCTAAATCTGAACCGATCTTAGCCTCTTTCACCATAGGTTTTTTACTTGGATTATAAGCTGATGTGCCAAATTTAAAGAAAATCGAGTACAATATGTGGTTTCTAAAGCGGCAAAAGTCAAATTGGGAGCGACATTTGTTTGGGGGCTGTATCTAAATCTGATCTGATCTTACCCACTTTCTGCATAGGTGTTTCTAGTTGGATTATAAGATCTTGTGCCAAATTTAAAGAAAATCGAGTACAATATGTGGTTTCTAGAGCGGAAAATGTCAAATCGGGAGCGACATTTGTATGGGGGCTGTATCTAAATCTGAGCCGATCTTACCCACTTTCTGCATAGGTGTTTCTAGTTGGATTATAAGATGTTGTGCCAAATTTAAAGAAAATCGAGTACAATATGTGGTTTCTAGAGCGGAAAATGTCAAATCGGAAGCGACATTTGTATGGGGGCTGTATCTAAACCTGAACCGATCTTACCCACTTTCTGCATAGGTGTTGGATTATAAGATGTTGTGCCAAATTTAAAGAAAATCGAGTACAATATGTGGTTTCTAGAGCGGAAAATGTCAAATCGGGAGCGACATTTTTATGGGGGCTGTATCTAAATCTGAACCGATCTTACCCACTTTCTGCATAGGTGTTTCTAGTTGGATTATAAGATGTTGTGCCAAATTTAAAGAAAATCGGGTTCAATATGTAGTTTCTACAGCGGAAAATGTCAAATCGGGAGCGACATTTGTATGGGGGCTATATCTAAATCTGAACCGATCTTACCCAATTTTTGCACAGGTGTTTATAGTTGGATTATAAGATGTTGTGATAAATTTAAAGAAAATATGGTATAATATGTGGTTTCTAGAGCGGAAAATGTCAAATCGGGAGCGACATTTTAATGGGGGGCTATATCTAAATCTGAACCGATCTTACCCACTTTCTGTATAGGTGTTTCTAGTTGGATTATAAGATGTTGTGCCAAATTTAAAGACAATCGGGTATAATATGTGGATTCTAGAGCGGAAAATGTCAAATCGGGAGCGACATTTGTATAGGGGCTATATCTAAATCTGAACCGATCTTACCGAATTTCTGCATAGGTGTTTCTAGTTGGATTGTAAGATGTTGTGTCAAATTTAAAGAAAATCGGGTACAATATGTCGTTTCTAGAGCGGAAAATGTTAAATCGGGAGCGACATTTGTATGGGGGCTGTATCTAAATCTGAACCGATCTTACCCACTTTCTGCATAGGTGTTTCTAGTTGGATTATAAGATGTTGTGTCAAATTTAAAGAAAATCGAGTACAATATGTGGTTTCTAGAGCGGAAAATGTCAAATCGGGAGCGACATTTGTATGGGGGCTGTATCTAAATCTGAACCGATCTTACCCACTTTCTGCATAGGTGTTTCTAGTTGGATTATAAGATGTTGTGCCAAATTTAAAGAAAATCGAGTACAATATGTGGTTTCTAGAGCGGAAAATGTCAAATCGGGAGCGACATTTGTATGGGGGCTGTATCTAAATCTGAACCGATCTTACCCACTTTCTGCATAGGTGTTTCTAGTTAGATTATAAGATGTTGTGCCAAATTTAAAGAAAATCGGGTTCAATATGTAGTTTCTACAGCGGAAAATGTCAAATCGGGAGCGACATTTGTATGGAGCTGTATCTAAATCTGAACCGATCTTACCCACTTTCTGCATATGTGTTTCTGTTAGATTATAAGATGTTGTGCCAAATTTAAAGAAAATATGGTATAATATGTGGTTTCTAGAGCGGAAAATGTCAAATCGGGAGCGACATTTTAATGGGGGCTATATCTAAATCTGAACCGATCTTACCCACTTTCTGTATAGGTGTTTCTAGTTGGATGTTACAAACAAATATACAAAGCCATAATACTCTCGTGGAGTGTATAATAAGTATTCTTATATATATATATATATTTTTATACACTACACGAGAGTATTATGTCTTTGTGCATTGTTTGTAACACCCAAAAGGAAGGGAGATAGACCCATTGTTAATTATACCGATCGGCTTAGAATCACTATCTGAGTCGATTTAACAATGTCCGTCTGTCCATCTATTGTTGTAATCATCAGGTCGCAATTGTAGCCAGAACCAAACGAAACTTTGCACAACGAAGTTTTTCGGGACAAGGACGAACGCTATTTAATCGGTTCAGATTTAGATATAGCCCCCATACGAATTTCACTCCCGATTTGACCCTTTTCACTCTAGATTCCACATATTTCAACAGATAGCTCCCATACTAATTTCGTTCCCAATTTCAATTTTTCCGCTCTAGAATCCACATATTTTAACAGATTCTCTTCAAAATTCGCAAAACACCTTATATTTCAACTGGAAACACCTGTTGTAAAAATGTTTTAGATCGGTTAAGATTTATATATAGCTCCCATACAAATTTTGCTCCCAATTTGAATTTTTCCGCTCCAGAATCCACATATTTTAACAGATTTTCATAAAAATTGGCAAAACATCATATATTTAAACTAGGTACACCTACGGTGAAAATGGGTCACATCGGTTCTGATTTACATATAGCTCTCATACAAATTTCGTTCCCCCAGAAACCGCGTATTTTCAGAGAATTTCTTAAAATTGAGCATAACACGTTATACTTCAACTAGAAGAACTTCTTATGAAAGTTAGTCACTTCATTCCATGTTTGGATATAGCCCCGATACTAATATTATTCTCGATTTGATATGTTGGGCCAGGTCATATTAGCCTGTGATTAGGAAACATAAAACTTTTTTTCCCATTTTCACTTTTTTACTGAATTGAATTGTATTCCGATAGAAAGTGGAGTGTATCATACAGTCGGCCCCGCCCGACTTTAGCCTTTCCTTACTTGTTTTTTTTCAAAAAAGCTTAAATACCATAAATATTGGTAGAGTGGGTGCTGGAGTTGATTGTAATGCCAAAAGTACAAATTTTGAAAATCCATTATTTCACGTACATAGTGCAAAATAATCTAACTTCATTATCCAATTTTTGTCGTAAAAGAAAAAAGTACGAATTTGGAAAAATCTATTTATTTTGCGTCAGAGAAATGTATACCCCGAAATCTATTATTCTAGCTGCGGTCATTTGGTTGGTACCATTTTTATCCCCTTTTTCCTATTTTACCCCATCAAGAGTACAACTTTCTAAAATCTTTTTATTTTACGTGACTACGCAATATGAAGGATGTATACCCAGAATATCATGATTCTAGTAAGTCGTTTAGTTGGTACTATTTTTATTCCCCTGAAATCTTGAAAGTACGAATTTAGAAAAAACCTTTTATTTTTCGTGTCTACGCAGTCAGAGGAATGTATTTTCCGAATTTCATGACTCTAGCTGCGGTCAATTGGTTGGTTCTATTTTTATCCTTGTCTCCATGTTAACCCCAAAACGTACGAATTTCGAAAAATCCGCTTATTGTATGTGTCTACGCAATCAGAGGAATGTATACACCGAATTTCATTATTCTATGTGCAACCGTTTGGTTTGTACCATTTTCTAGTCTGTTTCTAGTTGAAATATACGATGTTTTGCTAATTTTAAAACAAATCCTTTACTTATTTAGACAAAATTCCTCGCGAAGAGACACCTAAGTTTCCTTCATTCGAAAATTTCGTAGATATTTAAAATTGGAATATATATTGCAAAATGTAGGATTTTAAAATTCTACCTTTGGTCATCACACGTTAATATCAAGCTATCATTTTGTACTTTAAATATACGATATTTTATCAAAACTCCAACCGATTTCCCGGTGGAATTTTTTTGGATTCTTGTGGTGGTTTATTATTTCCTATTCGATTTTCTAGACCTGATTGCAAGAAACATTACATATTTATATTAAAACTGTGAACTGCTAGAATTATTACATTATTACCTCTAGTTTTCCGGTAATAATGTAGAATGCACTCCCTGCTGGAGGGTATATAAGATTCGGCCCGTTCGAACTTAATGCCGTTTTTACTTTTGCTCACCCTGCATTACATAAGCTCCATTCGATAACAGTACAACATTTTTCAGTTCGTTGATTGCCAACTCAATTCTGAGAACAGTATGTGAAATTATTACCCACAAGCGTCAACTTCTGCAAGCATGGATATTGTCAATAATTGAAAAAATGTTCTGAATTTTGTTTTTATGCATATTATAATTGCGTATTAATTGCATATTATTTTATTTTCATAAAGTTTTTATAAATTCATTTTTTTTTTCCATGATAATTTTTTAATTTTTATTTTTATTTTATTTTTTGAAATTCATACCTTTACTCAATTGCGAATAAAAGCGAAACGCGTGCATCGATTTTCATGATCTTTGTCTCATTTTGCTCATAGGTTATGTGACTTTGCGAAAAAGTAACTACACTTGAAACTTATTTGCGTTTTGTATTTTTTATGAATTTAAAAATTTTTAAATTGGAAACTGTTGCTTGTATAGGAAAACAATATATGAACAGATTAAGGGAATTGTAATTCTTAATTTTTTAAAATTTATTTCAACTAAATCGGGCTAGTGGCTGTCGAGCTATGTCAAACAACAGGGCCTAAAACGTGATAAATTCCCCTATACGATAGTACTAACTTCAAATCGATATTAAAAATATTTCGGCAGGTAAGAGGACAAAACGAATGATGCAGAAATTATTCTTTTTGGGTATAATTTCACATCTCAGAATTGAGTTGGCAAATCATGTGTTGTACTGTGTAAGCTTATGAATAAATACAATTTTTAAGATTAACGCTTGCGTTTACCAAAGTTCCCTATTAGCAATAACAAATTTGTTTTTGAATTGTAATTGAACTCTTTCTTTAAGTTCGATTTAGAATGAATTGAATTTATTCATTGGCTCTATATTTATAAAAGACTACAAATACGCCTGAGTTCATCGCTTTGAAACATTTGCACCTGACAGGAAGCGCTATTGTTAACCCCCGGCATTCTAATATTAGCTCACTTCAATCCCCGACCACAACATAACTGGCGTCCCGCCGACAAAAGCCAGTCTATTTCTGTGTTTTTCTTTTAATCTCAAAGACACACTCCAGCCAACAGACAGACATACACACATACTCGCAGTACATGTCTGTTTTCCCCTCCGCTCTGTTAAATTAAATTCATTTTCCAATATTTTCCCCAACAGTTTATGCCTGATTAAGTTTTTCCGTTTCATCTCCATCTCCTCGTCAGCCCTGTCGATATCCTTTGTTCATTCACTTTCGTTTTCAGTTGTTTTTGTTTGTTCGATTTCACAGCGTCGTCAGTGAGCGAGCAGTGACGACTGACTTGACTGTGTATTGTTAAGTGGCAGTGTAGCTGTGATATTGAAATCCACTGTTTAACCAAATAACAAATTACTTTATGCGGCCATTTCCGGTTCCCTGAAGTTACATTCAAGGGAGCCACACACACACAACCACCACGAACACAAGGACCTTAAATGGGGATTGTGTGTGTGCCAGACCGTTTGTTATAATTGTGATTGAGTTTCTGTTTGTGTTTGAACTCATTGTGTGAATGCGTGTGTTTGTGTTTATGCTTTTGCAAGAGTATGTGTATTTATGGGGATTTATTTGCGTCTGTGAGACTGTGCCAGTGTCCCTGTGTGTGTGTGTGTGCCTCTGTTGCTGCAATCATTCATTTATATCTCCATTGATTGTCACTCAGCCGTACAGGACGAATGTAATGAAATGTGAATTGCGTTGTGCCATCGGAGCCAGATGATGGAACAGAACAGATGAAGCGCCAGCCAGCCTACATTTTGTTTAAATTTATTAATATTTTAAGTACCATGTTCAAATATTAAGTAAGTTGTCAGCTATCTTAAACTTGACAAAGTTGTCGTAACACCGTAGAACAACAACAATTTACGGCTTCCAGCTTTATTATCCTTTGTAATCCATATACTTTTTATATACGTTCCAAACATTTGTCATCCCTTTTTATATACTCCACGAGAGTATTATGTCTTTGTGCATTAGTTTGTAACACCCAAAAGGAAAGGAAGATAGACCCATTGTTAATTATACCGATCGACTTGGAATCACTTTTTGAATCGATTTAGCAATGTCCGTCTGTCTGTCTGTCCGTCCGTCTGTCCATCTATTCTTGTAGTCACGATACAGGTCGCAATTGCAGGCAGAACCAAATGAAACTTTGCACAACGAAGTTTTTCGGGACAAGGACGAACGCTATTTAATTTGAAGAAAATCGGTTCAGAATTAGACATAGCCCCCATACGAATTTCACTCCCGATTTGACTCTTTTCACTCTAGATACCACATATTTTATCGTATTTTCTTCAAAATTGGCAAAACATCTTATATTTCAACTAGAAACACCTGTGGTAAAAATTTATTAGATCGGTTCAGATTTATATATAGCTCCCATACAAATGTCGCTCCCGAATTGACTTTTTCCGCTCTAGAAACCAAATATTATATCTGATTGTCTTCAGATTTGGCAAAATATTTATATTTCAAATAGGAACACCTGTGGTGAATATAGGTCAGCTAGGTCAGATTTATATATAGCTCCCACGCAAATTTAGCCCCCGATTTGATTTTTTCCGGCATAAAAACCACATTTTTAACAGATCTTCTTCAAATTTGGTAAATAATTTAATATTTGAACTAGAAACAGCTATGGTGAAAATGGATTAGATCGGTTTAGATACGTATAGAGCTCACATACAAATTTCGCTCATGGCTTGACCTTTTTCGCCCTAGAAACCACGTATTTTCACCGATTTTCTTCAAATTTGGCACAACACCTTATAAAGAGTGATTTTTTTGAGGTTAGGATTTTCATGCATTAGTATTTGACAGATCACGTGGGATTTCAGACATGGTGTCAAAGAGAAAGATGCTCAGTATGCTTTGACATTTCATCATGAATAGACTTACTAACGAGCAACGCTTGAGAATCATTGAATTTTATTATCAAAATGCGTGCTCTGTTAAGAAAGTTCATCGCACGCTTCCATTTTATGGTCAGTTTAATCGACCCACTGAAGCGGCTATTCGGGCTATTGTGACTAAATTTCGCACCAAATTTACATTGTTGGACATTAAACCACCAACACGCTTACGTAGAGTACGAACTGAAGAAAATATCGCAGCTGTATCGGCCAATGTTAATGATGACCATCAATTATCGATTCGTCGCCGTTCGCAGCAATTGGGCCTCTGTTACTCAAAAACGTGGAAATGCCAAAATTGGACTAAGCGGATAGACCACTTGAGGCGCAGCCGCGGTCAACATTTAAATGAAATTATCTTCAAAAAGTAAATGTCATGGACCAATCTAACGTTTCAAATAAATAACCGATGAGATTTTGCAAATTTTATGCGTTTTTTTTTAAAAAAAAGTTATCAAGCTCTTAAAAAATCACCCTTTAGTTGAACTAGAAACATCTGTTGACAAAGTTGGTCAGATCGGTTCAGATTTATATAGCTCGCATAAAATGTTCGCTCGCGCTTTGACTCTTTCCGCTATAGAAACCACATATTTTAACAGATCTTCTTCAAGTTTGGCAAAATATCTTATATTTCAACTAGAAAGACCTATGGTGAAAATGGGTCAAATCGGCTCAGATTTATATATAAATCCCATGGTCACATACTTTGAACTTTTCGACAATAATTCTTCAAAATTATTCTTCTAATGATGCAGTTCTATAGAAAAGTGCTGCACTAAGAAATATCAATAACTAGTTTTAGTAAAAAAGTAATATGTGAACTGATGAAAATTTTCAATAAAATAAACACGCAATCCAATTAACATCTCAGCAGGAAAAGTTGGAGGGCCTCCCTTCTAAAATGCCTTCTCTTCGGATCTGAAACACATTCCTGCATGCCTTCTGAAAATAGGCATTCCAGAAGATCTTCTTCGCGCATGAAAAATGATTCGGGTCACTAAGAATGCCTACCAGAAGGCCTAATCATTAGCATTTAGAAATCCTATACTCATTCTTGACTGCCTTCTATGAGAGGGCATTTAGAAAGGCCTTCTCACTTCCTATTAGATAGATCCAATGGGCATTTTTCATTGCTTTCCTTTAGAAAGCCTGGTAGCATGCTAGGAGAGGACGGAGGGTGTCGATTTAGTTATTTTTACGAGTTTTATGAAAGATATTTTCACATTTCTCCTTTTGAAGTCAATTAAAATAAATTTATAATATTAATTAAAGGAAATTATTTATATAAAATTATTTTTTAAATGCTTTGTTTGTTTAATGATAAAAAGATTTGTTGTTGTTGTGCCTTTGATCGGCATAGTGCCACTTGCTGAGACGATTAGAAATGTCTGTCTGTGCATCTATTCATGTAATCAAACTGCAGGTCGCAATTCCTCACCGATTCAAATGAAACGCTATTTAATATTAAGCAAATCGGTTCAAATGTAGATATAGCCTTTATACAAATGTCACTTCCGGTGTGTCTCCATATTTTAGCCGTTTAGGTTCCAATTTGGCATTATATTTCATCCGTCCATGTTTTCATATAGACCCCATACAAATAACCAATATGATTTATTTACGCTCTAGAAGACAGATAT